>BMAC01000308.1:876812-897036 GCA_014905375.1 Phtheirospermum japonicum
TTTAATGATTATAACTAAATATATTTTAACTACATTTTCTATTACTAATTGATTTATAAAAAGTCCTGTCATCCTATTTTTATTCAATCACTCCAACTGTTTATAAGATAATCTTGTTAATATTATTTCTTATTTTACGTACCTTATCATTTATTACATACCTCATTTTCACAATATATTTGATGGAGAGAACGAAAAAAAAAAGGAGAAGAATAATTTGATAAGATTATTATAGTTATTTCACCTTTAATTCCTTTATTCATACGTAATCATAAAACATTGTGAACCAGATGGAGATAATATTTAATTAGATGTCATAAAGATTTTTCAAATTAAATAAGGCTTTAGTAAATATAATAATAACCATATAAATTATAATCAATCACAAAATAAACATAATTGAAAAAAGTGGGTCTCTTTCTGCGGTGCAGTGATTAGCGTCAAACCATAAATTTACCAATCTACCCATTTCTCTCTCTCTTACAAAAAACATCGTACGCGCAAACACATCGGATATACGCTTGTTTTCGTTGCCGCCTCACAAATCTTTCGCCATTTATATATTTAGGAGGGGCCCATTTCTTTTCTTTTCATTTCATTTAATCTTGTTATTCCTGAGTTTATTAGTTTGTAAGCCAAATTTTTGTTTTGTTTTTTTCTGCCCTTGCTCGCCATAAAAGAGGTGATCAGGGGGTCTCTATATATAAATACCTTAATATATTATTTTTATATATACACAATCAACGGCAAATGGCTGCGGGTGAGCAATTAGTTTACAAGCCACATCAGGATGATTCTAAGGCTCTTGCAAGTAATATTCATTTTTTTTTTCGCTTTTCAACTCTTTGCTCATGCATGGATATATATCAAACGTTTTTTTTTTTTTGTTGTTTTTTTTTTTTTTACGAAATTTCATTTTTTTTTCAGTTTTCATAATTGCCAGATTTTAAATCCTTTTTATCCTCTGGGGCACGTTGATTGCAATTTTGGCCTTCTTGTTATAGGGGTTGGGTTGGAATAATCATGATAAGCCAAAAAGTATTATTATTTTTATTTTAATCTCGAATTGACGTAAAATGTTGATAAGTTGATTTCTCTAACAATTTTTTTTTTTTTTTGCCAATTTTCAGTCTCAATTTAAATACTTAAGCATGATAGCTCTTCTTTTTGTTAAAAACCCTTTCATTTGTCTCATTTCTATATTGTGTTTTCTTTTTTTAATTAATTGTTGAGAAATGGTCAACGGTTTCAGTTATTTTTTTTGCCTTTTTTTCGTTGAAATATTTTTGATCTTGCCTTTTTTTTTTTCCCGTTGAAATAATTTAATATGCTTATGATCATATATAGTTTAGTGATAAACGGCATAAAAGAAAATATTGATCAAATATAAAATCGCGATTATTTGCTAGCTTCGATTATAATTTTTAGGTTGTGATTGTTTTAATTCCTTATCATTGCAGAGATTGAAAAACCTGCAGATGCAGATAAGGCCCCAAAAGAGTCTCTTGATAGAGGTACGAGATCCTTAATTAATTTGATCATGGCAAAAAATATTTTAATTATAATGAAATTGAATTTATTATTAAAAAACTAAATAATAATAATAATAAATATAACCACTCTAATTGATATCATTTCCGTTAAATTGGTGATTAATTAATGAGAAATGATTTTGGAAAGTAAATTCAAAATATGGCGATTAATAAAATATGTAAAAGCTTACAGATATTGCACTCGCAAAGCTAGGACACGAGAAGAAGCTGTCTTTTATCAAAGCTTGGGAGGAACGGGAAAAGGCCAAAGTTGAGAACAAGTAAGCTTAATTAATAAACGTGACATGATTTCCTATAACTTTAGGAATAAATAAATAAAAATAAATAAAGGTACGTATTTAAATATGACTTGTACAATTTTGTTGTCAAACAGGGCAGAAAAGAGGCAGCTTAAAGTAACTTCATGGGAAAACAGCAAGAAGGCATCTCTAGAAGCTCAACTAAAGGAAATTCAGGTAAAATAAATAAATAAATAATGTCATCATAATTAAGGGGACATTTTTAAAATTTTAAAGAATAATTATAATAATAATTGGAACTTTTGCTAATCAGCTTAATTAATGTTGGCAGGAACAACTGGAGAGGAAAAAAGCAGAATATGCTGAGAAAATCAAAAACAAAGAAGCATTGTATCACAAGAAAGCCGAAGAGAAGAGAGCGATTGTCGAAGCCAAGAAAGGAGAATTACTTCTCAAAACCGAGCAGATGGCCGCAAAGTATCGCGCGACCGGCCAAGTTCCAAAGACGGGTTTGAGATTCTTTAGGGATTAAAATTCGGGTAATTCGGTCGTTAAGGGCCGTATTTTTCGGTTTCCCTTTCAAATTTCTGGCGATTCGTCAAGAAACCGATATAGTTTCGTTCCCTCAATTGTGATGAGTAAGAGTATGCATCCTTTTGGCTTGTATTGAAAAATTAAGAAAAATAAAAAGGCAATTATTTTAGCTTAAAGAAAAATACATACTATTATTCTGAAAAGTCGTACTTTTCAAAACAATGTATTAGTCGAACCGACGGAATAATGTACAACATATCAGATTATTGAAATGTTTGGATAAAAAAGTATAATGTAACAGAGTAAATAATAACAATATATGTAATTACAATAATAATAATAATAAAAATTATTAATAATAATAATAATAATAATAATAATAATAATAATAATAATAATAATAATAATAATAATAATAATAATAATAATAATAATAATAATAATAATAATAATAATTATCAGGTTGTCCCAAGAAGCTCATATCGTTAATATCACCTGGAAAATCCAAAAGCAGCTGCAGTTCCGACTCCGACGAGTCCTCCATCTCGTTGTTCGATCCGCAACCCGAATCCGATCCTGGCCGTACATCTTCGACGCACGACGACGAGACTTGACAGCTCAGCGAAGCCGTTTTTTCTCGTTTCTCCAAATTCCGGAACGTCTCGCCGACCTCGGAATTCCAGAGCCGCAAGAAAAAATCGCCGTTTGACTTTTCGACCGGAGATGGGATTAATTGCGACGATTCCCTGGAAAGGCGAGCCTCGGCTTCGAGCCGGGCGCTCTCCCATTGCGCCATGTGGCGGGTCGAGGGGGGTTGACTTTTCGGGCCGTTGGATTTGGAGGACGGCTCGTGCGTGTGTGGATCGATGCCCAAGTGGAGGAGTTGCTTTTTGAGATGAGTGTTCCATAAGTTTTTGATCTCATTGTCTGTTCGTCCGGGGAGTTGCGAGGCTATTGCAGCCCACCTGAAGAAATATTTAGGGATAATTATAAAACAACCCCGGAGGTTTAGCTTAATTACAAACAAATCCAGTTATCATTTCGGAATGGAATTTTTTTTTTTGCAAAAATAGTCATATATGTTTTCTACTTTTTGCAATTTTGGCTTTTTTAAGTCTCGAATTTGTGCGATTATGGTCCTCTAAGATTTAAATTGGTGCAAATTTGGTCGCGAATGATTGTTTTAATATTTCATTTTTCCCAAAATGCCCATGAATGCCAATTACACAGGAATATATTTTTGTTGAGGGACAAAACTTTATAAATGCTAGACCAATTTTGATGGTATTAGAATTCAAAACACATACATGGAGATTTGTGTTAATTTTTAAACTAGCCCCCCAATAAGTGCAAATTACAAAATATACATATATTAAGCGGTATTTGTAATTTTGAATGAGAAAATAGGTTAAATTTCAATTGATAGTATTTGTAATTATCCCTAAAAAAAATTAAAAAAAAATTAATGTACTCAAGGTAACTGAGATTTCGTGTAATTGGGCCGATTAAAGGGTATTTTCATAATTACACATAGAAGTTAATTCACTCAAGATTCAAACTGTGTTAGCAAGAAAAAAAATGCACAGATTGATGCAAATCAAGAAAAGAGCAAAAAACTCAAAAAGAAAAACCTGTTGCCAAGAATGGCATGCAACTGTATGACAAGCTTCTCTTCGTCGAGACTAAACGGACCTCGTTTAATGTCCGGCCTCAGATAGTTTGTCCAACGTAGCCTGCAACTCTTCCCACAACGAAGCAGCCCTGTAAAACAACACAGTAACATTTATTAGATGTGTCAAAAAAAAAAATTTTGTTTCAAGAGTTTGTATGAACAATGTAAGTAAATGACACATTGCAATTAGTTTTAAATTAACAGCCTTCTCCAACCCAATGTAACAAAAAAAAAAGAGTATAATTCAAACACTAGATAACTTGGTTTTTTGTAATTAGATTAAATGAAAGGTTAGTTTTGTTGGGTTTTTTGCACACACACAAAAAGGCTAACTTCACAAAATTGAAACACATACAGGATTTAAAGACCCAATCAACCTCTGAATTGAAACTCACAGCCTCACACACATTAATATTTCTAACTAAAACTCTATATTCCCTAAGCTGCAAGAAATTTCATTTTTCTTGGAAGTTCATCAATTCACTAGCCCACAAAATCATTTTCTTGAAACCAAATAAATAAATGATTAAAATAAATAACCTGCAAGCTTGGGAAGAGAACGCCAGCTACCATGGCCATTCTTGTTAATAAAACCCACCAATTTCTCATCCTCCTCAGGAGTCCAAGGCCCCCTTTTTAACCCCTCCTTATCACAACATGGTGCCCTCCCCATCAAGAAACACACACAAACACAGAGTTTTCAGTTTTTTTTTTTGTTTTTTTTTTGAATTTTTTTTTGTTTCAGTAATAGAGCTACAACATAACTAACCAAAAGGCATAGAAAACTCAAGAAAATGTACAAATACAAACACAAAGAAAATTTCTCCTTTTCTACCAAATTGATGAATAATATTGAATAACACTGTAGAAATGAACAAAAAGCAAGAAAATGCAGAGTTTTAAATTGGAATCAAATGTGAAAAGACAATTCAGTGTACTTTAGCTAATCCTCAGTTGGCTATGCATTCAATGCTCCTGCTCTGATATATAGAATAAGTTTTCAGACACTAGTATAATTTATTAATTAATTTGTTTGTTTTATCTAAATATAGTGCAATTATTTCCATCAATATGGACGAGGATATATTGAATATTTGAATGATTGATTCCATGGAACAAATAAATTCTCACATTTATTGCTCTAATCTCATTTATTGTTTATTGCTTTTCAGTATTGTTCCCTCACCCTCAGGTTGCTCACCAATTTATTTCTACACCGCTTAGGTGTTAGACTCTAGTTGTCTAGTGCTTTTTAGAACACTGGTTAGACGTCTTATTATTCACGTGTACGTAAATTTAATGGCTAAATTGCGATTTTAGTCGTGATATTAGAAGGCGGTGGCAATAATAGTTTTATAAAAATCAGGATTTTTGTAAGAAAAAAACTATAATTGTTTAAAAAATTGTCTATTTTGATTATTTGTTAACTAAATATTAAAAAAAAAATGGTGGAAATATTATATAAGTATCCACATTTCTGGCTAAAACTGTGGGAAAATTATGCAGAGTTATTATAATTGTCATTACATTTTTAGATGTGAATTAATTATTTAATTGACCAACCTTTCATGACATTGTGGTAGTTTCATTTGCATTGTATCATTAAGATGGGTTCATATATGATACTATGACATGTGGATTATTCTGGCCCAGAATAGCTTTCAATAAATGAATTTGAGCTGAATTTCAATTCTCTTAGTATATTAGAGTCAGAGGATTTAACACTAATGCAGAAAAGAAGAACAGAGCATTAAGACTTTTGGGGTTAAATGCTTTGAACAGAGAAATGTAAGCTGAGAGAGCAAAACTTCAAAATATGTGCCTAAAAATAATGTAACCTACTGTTTGTCACTGTGTGTGGTGAGTAAATGCAAGATATCACAGTAAAATGAAGCTTTGGCCTATCCGAGGTCCGGGCCGGGCCGGCCTCATATTTTACAGGCCCGGAGAATTAGTCACGAACGTGTATACTGTGCACATGGGTATAGTCACTAGAGAAGGAAAGTCAGCCCGGTCAGGTGGGTTCGGGCCGGGCCGACTCAGCCCGTCATTATGCCACCTCTAAGAGAGAGACCACACAACAAAACAAGATGAGACGCAGAGAAGATGAAAGCATTTAATGGGCTTCATATTTAATGCTCTTGCATTTATTGGGACTACTCTCTGTTTTTCACACCTATACACGCACATGCATATACATATAGGTAAGGTGGAGAGAGAGAGAAAGAGATAGAGGCATGCAATAATGGCGGGGACAGATATTCATGCAGCATGAAAGAGGGTACGGATTTTGTGCTGAAATTTGAAATGAAGGGACATCCTTTTTTTTCTTTTTTTTTTTTCAGTTTTTTCTTGTGATTTGTCATAAATTAAAAAGTTTATTAAATATCTCTCACGCATCAATTTTGAAGTTTGAAAAGTGTTTTCGTTTTCATCGTTGGTTGCTTACCTCAAGATTATAATAATGGCTTGTCCCTTGTATTTTAGTCTAGCTAAATCACTCAATGCGTACCTAAAAATAAAAAGTGGCAATACATATCATTGACCCGTATTTAGTAGTAGTCATAATATTTCGTCGTTTGTCTCGTATATATTATTCATGATATATTTTTTAAAATACTTCCCCATCCCGTTCTATCTATTACAATTATATTTACTTTTCCAATTATAATTAAAGGTCATTTTACTATTTTTACCCATACTTTTATTATTTCACACTTTTAATTAGATTTATGATCATTTGATATCTATAATTAAAAACATCAATCATCTTTGTTAATCTCCGTGAAATGGTCAATTACGACAAATAAAATGAAGTCGACTAGTTTTGACCAGCTCAATAAATTTCCAATGAGGTCCGACCACTGATTCTCAATTCAACCGGTCGAACCAATCAGACCGGCCAGTTTCAATATCACAAACTTCAAATGAATTGAAAGAAAACAATTAACCCAATCATCAATCAAGATCACACCAAAATATCATGCAAAAATTCTTTGTAAACCATAGACTGACATGAACAAGTTCCCACGACCTCAAATCAAATCCAACAAGTCCAAGAAATCATGCATTGATGAAACGTAAGGCCACACGGCATTGTCAATAATTCAATGGGAACTGTAAATAAGTGAATTCAATGCGGTCAAAAAACATGACTCAGACAAACTCAAGTCTAAATATAGAACACCATTTATTTATCCAAAGACTGCCATGAGCCATCTCTCCCTGTCAGGTTTTCACACCCCACATGCTACAACAGCTCAAGTTCCTGTCATATATCCCAACTAATTTATTTTTATTAACCCCACTACAATTATTTGAGTTACACCTCAAAAATAGCCCAAAAATGCGTCCTGGTTTTACATTATTAAAAAAAAAAGAAAAAAAAAAAGTAACATCCATAGACTTTTAGAGGATTTAATAAATCTGCTTTGTTCGGTTTTTTTACCTTTCACCAAACCTAATTAGAATAATGAAAAATAGAGTCATTGTTTTGTTTTTTAATTTTGGGAATTAATATTTGAAAATCGAAAGTAGAAATATTCTTTGCACAGAACATACAGAAATGCAGGATGGACTTGGCTTAACCCTAATAGAAAATATGAGAAAGCCATCATCAACTAGAGTAAAAATATATATAATCCCGAAGGTATCAAGTATTAACATGATACCATATCTTTTAGAGTTCTATGGGCCATGAGATGCACGATATCTTGGAAATTTCGGCATCGTCTATCCTCACGAGTCCATACAACGTCTTTCATTATCAGGATCACGATTTCATATATAATCCCCGACCGGCGTTCACCTGACCGCTTCCACAGGCATCATCAATGTTTCTGTAAAGAAAACGTGAGGTTGCGTGAGAATTGTTCCAATAAATGATTTCAGGCACATAATTACTTGTTTGCAAATCTAACTAGAATTACGAATTACAGCTGAACATAATTATAATGTTCATCATAAAAAATTACAGGAAAAAAACAACTATTATTCAATATTAACCAAAAAAAATAAAAACTTGATTTTTAGTTTTACAATTGCTCCTCGATAAGGTCAAAGCCGGGGTATTTGTAATTCTGAAAGATAACTAACCTTTTTGCAATTAGGCTAAACCTCAATGAAAGTTTGTATAAGTTACACAACCGATAATAGGGATATGCAGTTGTGAAATAACAACCGATAAGAATAATGCATTTGTCCCATAACTCACCAGTGTTATAAATTTCAACCGACAAAGTAAATGGCAGCCAGCACAGAGATCACTGGCAGTAAATAGCTTGATCTATGTGCGGAGGGATCTGCTTGATCTCTGTCCCTAATTCTTGTTCAATCCTATACCTGAAAACGAAATAGAACGTGGAGATGTAAAATAATAATAGAATATGTAAATGACTAGTAAACAATATTATTCATATTAGAAAACTAAGGGAAAACAGCAATGCATACAAGTTGAAGCGATCCTCATAAGTGATCAGATTTACAGCTAAACCAAGGTGTCCAAACCTTCCGGATCGACCAACCTACACATAACATGAATAAATAAGCAAACCAGAGAAAATTAAACATAAAAACTCGCTAAAAAAATCTTACTCTGTGTAAATATGTTTCTGAATTCTTCGGAAAATCAAAATTGATAACGACGTTGACTGCCTGGATATCTATCCCTCTTGTAAACAAATCTGCAATATGATTGTAAGAGAAGAAAAAAATAGTTAAGATGTAATAAATATTGGCATTTATCATATCACAGTATTAATCAATGGTTTATTTTATTTTAGAAATAAGCTGAAAAACAAGATTTTTTTTCCATTTATAAGAATGTGATCAAATATAGAGGGCGGAATTTATAAAAAGAAATGATGAAAGAGTCAATCATCATAAAATTCCTAGAACACAAACACACACACACACATACCAGTACAGACAAGATTCCTGCAGGCACCATTTCGAAAGTCATGAAATACTCTGTTGCGATGATCTTGAAGCATCTTAGCATGAATATAGAAGCAAGAATAGCCAAGTTCAGTGATTTTCTTGGCAAGAAGCTCCACTCGATTCACAGAATTGCAGAAAATAATAGATTGGTTTATTTGAAGCTGAAAGCAAAAATAATCAAAATTACCAATGTGGAAAACCAAATTCACTAATATAACAGAAAACGGGCTAATATTACAATTGTGACCAACCTTCGAAAAAAGAGCGTTGAGGCAGTGAACTTTTTGTCTTTCTTCAACAAAAGCATAAAACTGGGTTATACCCTTAAGGGTAAGCTCGTCCATAAGGTTAATGATATATGGTCTGTGCAGGTATCTATCTTTGAAATCTTTCACCGTAACAGGAAATGTAGCTGAGAACATAAGTATCTGACGATTTGCAGGTAAAAAGCGAATCAACTGCTCTATAGTAGGTTGAAACTCTGGTGACAAAAGCTTATCAGCCTGAAAAACATTAGTAAAACAAGGGCATCATAAAAAAATAAAAAATAAATAAAAAAGGAAAAAGAAAAAAGAAAAGATACATTACATTTTCATACCTCGTCCATTACCAGCATACAGCAATCATTCAAAACGCAAATACCCTTTTTCGCAAGATCGAGAATTCGTCCAGGTGTCCCAACAAGTAAATGAACTGGTTGGTAAAGGCGCATTATGTCATCTTTCAGGCTAGTTCCCCCAGTAGAAGCCATAACTTGAATGTTTAAGTGTTTCCCAAGTTCTTTACAAACTTGAGACGTTTGAAGAGCCAACTCTCTGGTTGGGACAAGAATAACAACTGCAAAGATGGAATGTGTGTGAGATTCCAAGATAAGAAACAAATGCTATGACTAAAAATACCAAGGCTGTGATTGGATATCATTTCATTTCGAAAATTTTGGAGATAAGAGAGAACAGTGATAAAAGAAAATCTGGAAGTGTAAATGGATATGAGATGGAAATATAATGATTGAAGTTAATTTAATATAAAAAATAGTAAAATAATGGTAATTAGAGTTATGTGAGTGGGGAAAGGTAAAATTTATGGAAAAATGTGTAAAAATGATTGGACATTGAATAATTTATTTTAAAAAATTGATTGAAGTGATTGGTGGAAAAAAAAAGTTGAAACTGAGTTAAAAATATAACTTTTTGAAATACTTTTAAAAAAAATCAAAAAAAAAAAAGCACAAATCAAAATAAAACTTAAAATGAAAATATATACAAGCGCATTAAATAGGCCTATTTCCCGATAAAGCTCCGAGAAGCTTCCAATGGATAATTCGAACCTTGAATAGAATTTTTATCTTGGTCGATTTTCTCCAAGGCGGGAATGCAAAAGGCAGCAGTTTTCCCAGTTCCGTTTTTAGCCCTGGCCAAAATATCACTTCCCGTAAGAGCAATTGGAATACTCTCCTCCTGGATAGGAGATGGCCTCTCAAAACCTTTCTCATATATTCCCATAAGCAACTCACGCTTCAAAAAGTAGTCTTCGAATTCATTTCCTTTGGTAGCTGTAACATCCTGGAAGACAAGTAAAAATAGCAATCAGGCATCTAATTCTTATTACAAATGGCAAACTTTTAAATGAAAAAGGACAGATAATCATAACTCTCCCGGAATCTCAGGTTAATAACAAAAGTCAACAAGTCAAAGCATGCTTAAGGCTATATTCTCATTACGCAGCTGAAAAAATCATTCAAGAGGATAAACTAAGGTTTTAGAAATCCATATTACTACTGACACAGCCACCAAAAGGAAGCAATGTATTCCAAACATAAATGATACTCAATTCAGCTAACAATGGTAACAAATCAGACTCGTTATCTAGCCATTGATTACAACACAATAAGACAATAAACAGAGCATGTAGGACCAAACAAGTTTAAAGTGGCATGACCGGATAATTAATTTCTCAGTTGATTTTATTTAGTTGTGACCTCTCGGAAACATCCTAACAAAATAATTAATTTCTAACAACTTGATTATCCAATGAGTCGACGATTTATATCCCAAACCTGGAAATTAATACAAGGCATGTCTCACCAATTTCAACAATATACCAAACCAAATATAACCACTCCCTCTGTCCCAAATAAATGTAGTTTTAGAAAATTTCACACAAATTAAAAAAAACTTACGAGATGACTGATTTGACTCCACTTAAGTCTGTTTGGTATGTTTTGTTTGTTTTAAATAGTTGCATCTTCCTAACAACCATTTTTCACTTCAAAGCTCATATTAAATATGGGAAGATTATAAGCGATTATGTCTTGAATTCTTAATACGACATTTATTTTAGGCTAAAGCGACAATTATTTGGGACCAGAGAATATAAATCTTGGCTACACAATCCACAAAATGCAAATCGCCGAAAACCTAACCTCCGTTCTGTAACGGGTGTCCTGGGGTGGTAACTTCAAGCGTGCCTTCCAATCTTGCGAACTGGTCAACAAGAAAATCCATGAATGAATGGCTTCTGATTAGCAGAACAATAAGCAACTAAAACGTAAATACAGCAGAGAGTTAAACACTCTAACCTGGAATCAATGGCTTCTGATTGTACAGTCTTCTCTACCTCATCCAAATCGTTGGACGGCAACTTAGCTCTACGCAGCCATTGTTGCGGCTGGGGATTCTGAAACAATTGGTGCTGATTCTGATTGTTTGGCGGTGGACCCCTTTGAACATACTGCTGTGTAGGGTTTCTCAGTTCAAAATTAGGGTTTGGCCCGGCGTTCGGGTTCATTCCGCCTCTGCCGCCGCCCATTCCCGGCGGCGGGTATCTAGCTCTCGAACCCATCAGATATCTCAAATTGCCGATTTGATAAAAATTAAAAACAAAATTGGCAAAAATATACAAAATTGTGTACGTAAATCACTATGTTTCGAAGAAAATTGTTACGAATCTGAAGTTTCAGACAATAATTTGAAGGCTTTGCAATTTATATGAGTAAAGTTGTATTCTGAGAATTTTGAAGGAAAAGTGAACGTGAAATTGGGAGCTACAAAAGATACGCCCGTTCTAGGTAGTGCTGTGGGTCGGGTTGGGTCGGATATTTGAATGTTCAAGCTTGGCTTATTTAAAAAAATTAGTGAGTTTTCGAGTTGCACGGACTCAGGATTCAGGGCACGAAACTACACCAACATAATGACAATTAGTTTAGAAAATATAGGACACGATATGCCAAAAATATGTTTATAATAAAAATAATTTTAAATATATTTTTTTAATATTAAATTATACTATTTTTTAACTTCAAGTAATTATATAAAATAATTAGAAACTCATTCAAAATAGTTGATAAACCTCAAGTAAAAGAAAAAGAATAATAATTGAAAATAAAAATAAATATAATTTTGAAACAAAATAGAAAAATAATTTCAAAATAAAATGTGTCCGGGACATGTCCGGACCGTGTCTGCTATCAAAAAATTAAAAATAAAAAATAATAGGACACGCGTCCAACACGTATCGGACGTGTGTCCGCGTCTGTGGAGTGTCTGACACACGTGGGGGATCGGAAATGAAGTGTATGTGCATTATATGTGAGTCTCAATCTCACCTCGTCAAGCATAACGAGTCTAAACTAGGTTTGTTAAATTTATGAGCCTAAATGAGCTTGAGATCCTAAACTTAGGTTTGTTAAACTTTATGAGCCTAAATGAGCTTGAGATCGAGCTCAAGCTTATATAATATATAATGTATTATAAATATGTTTTATAAATTGATGTAATATAAAGTATATAATTAAAATATACTTTACGTGAAAACATGAAAACATTGCCCAACATAATAATTGGTGATAAGGCATGAGGTTTACGTGCTTCGATTCAACCATTTTTTGAATGAAAAATAGCCTAAGGGTTGAAAAAAGCAAAACCCGCATACTTTGGGTTGTTAATAACAACAAAAACAAACATTAGGTTGCAAATCATAAAAACACTACTTACAGGTGGTTAAAATATTTTTCCCAAAAGTTAAAGATTCGAAACTTTAAGTAGATTTAGTCTTCTTAAGGCTTAATGGATAAGTCAACAGTCTGTTACATGTAAAAGCTATTTTGACTTTTGAGGGAAATTCTCAATTTTGATATGATTGTTAGTGATTTTGGATAAGCCCATTATTCTTGAACTGATTTAGAAAATTAGTTTCTATTGTTAGTGATTTTGGATAAGCCCATTATTCAAAAACAAATTTGTACAATACAACCATTTAAAAACAAATTTGTACAATACAACCATTTAAAACAAACATCAACATTTTCAGAAGGCCCCTCTTTATATATTGCAATTTTCATTTCTATTTTTAGAATTTTCTTTTCCATTTATTTTATTTTATTTTTATGTCGCCTAAATTTATTTATTTTTATTTTTTTTGATGCAGTCTCTGTTTTATTATATCTTTTATTCTGATATATTAATCCTTGGAGAGTTTGTTTATTAATCGTAAAAATTCTATCAATTCATCAAAAACTCTTGATATGAAAACATATTATGTGTTCGGATTTGTTATTTTTTGTTTGGATGATTGTTTTCTTTAGATCTTTTTTGGTTTGCATTTGTTTTATTAAAAAAAATAGTTGATAAATGACCTCTTCTCTTGATCAATTGATAGTCGACTCTTTGTAAGCCCTTATTCAAGATGGTTATCTTCCTATGAGATGATTAATGGTAAGTTTTATTCATATGTAAACATAACTTGTTTATGTTTTGTGGGTTTTGTGTATCATGTTATTTCAAATTCATGATTTAGAGTATGATTATTAATATTTGTTTGAGTTGTGAATTCTGTTGATAAGGAATACGGGATTTGGTTGAATTGGATTTGATGTTTAGATTCTGACTGAACTTGAAATTTGGGGATTAAGGGGTTTTATATGCTTCATTGCAAATTGCTTTCTTAATATATTTCATTATCATTTTCTTTTAATCCGATTAACATTGCCCATTTTCTTTTAATCCATTTTATGTATTTTTATTATGTTATTCGATTAACACGAGGTGTATTTGTTTTTAGAACCCGCAATTTTCTTTTAGTATTTGTCAGGATTTGTTTTTGTGCATGTGTTTGGCTTGATTTTATAGGGCATTATTCCAATCCAATTTTTGTGAGTTTTGTGTTTCTTGAGCTGTCAAAGCACTCCATTAATGCAGATATTGCTCCGACGTTCAAAAATAATAATAATAATAATATTTAGTTTGTAGATCCTTAAGTTTGTAGTTTTTTTTTTATTTTTTGTTTTATTATGGTAATATTTTTTATTGTTGCCATTTCCGATGATTCTACGTTGGATAGTATATGAGCTGTATTGAAACCAAGTCCCCGTTTAATCATATTTCGTTATGGGATGTGATTTATTTACTTTTTTCTAACAGGAAGAGCATTCAGGCCTGCCTAATGTAGGGAATTTTATCGCGACATTCACGGGCTTGGAACCTCAGTATGGTGTTCAGTTTTTTTTTTTTTGTTTTTTTTTAATCTCTGTTTCTGTTCTTAAAAGGGAAGTGATAATTACAATTTAAAAAATGAAATACTTATGTCACCAGTTTTTTCTTACTTCATAAAAGAATTGGAATGAAGAGGCGAGTCATGCTTATCAAGCTTATTCAGGATCAGTCACGAAATGCACTTCCGAAGTCCATTCAAAAAGATCAAGAGAAAAAGCCTATGTTGAAGATCGTGTACGCATTTGTCCTTCAATAAGTTTTATAAACACATTAAGACCTAAGCTTATATAAAGTTGAGATGTTTGGCCTACAGTTTGCACACATCAGTTTCTGATTGTCTTATTCGTTCTTTTAGTGTTGCAGACTGAGAATACAACTCTAAATCATGAATTTGAAATACAAATTCTCTTGTGTAGTAAATGCATAGACAATCAAAATTAATAAGATAGTTCTGCTTTTATTTATAAAATGAATTGCAATTCACAATTGAAAAAGTACATTAGTTGTACTAATACAAAATTTCTACTTTGAAGTAAATATAAGGAGCATTGTTTGGGGGGTAAATAAGCTCAAAAGCACATTGATCGTGTTCTTGCAAGTTGATCCCACATATAAAATCTTGAATATCATCTAGAATTGATATACCAGTTGACTGTTTTATTTATTTCCACTGTCCAGTCAGATAAACCATAATTAAGGGTTGCATGGGTTTGGTCAACCATATTGGTTGAATGAATATGCTCCATCCAAAAGTCCATAGGAATAGGCTGCGAAATAAATATAACTTTGACAACTCTTTAAAAAAATCATACACAATAACATGTGCTAACAATTATTTAAAATAATAAGATGACTCACCAAATACGAATCTTCAATATAATCTTTCATAATTGTCAACTGAGAATTCGGAAACGATGGGTTTCCATAATCCAAATATAAGTCATCATATGAAGTTAAATTGACGTATTTTTTTTTTTCAATACCAGCTTTGTCGATCACGTTGGCATCAAAAACCAAGCCACCATGATAAGTGAGAATCAAATCCTCACCAATTTCGATGTCATTATGTTTAACAAATAATGTGAAGCCTATGTTGAATTCGGCGTAATCAGATGTCCTTCTCATTTGGACCGTCCAAGAATGACCACGCCAATTTCGAAGATCAAAATACACAGGCAGAGAATCATCAAAAAATATCGATAAAGCATTTGGAACCGGATGAAATCGATAACAAAGAAAAAAAACATTATACAAAGGTAAATGGATGATGTATACAAATCATAAACTCAAGATTTAAATCATATTTTGAAGCATTTCGAAATAAACAATTATACTAATAAACATGTAAAGATATAGGAAATTTTATCGCACCAGACATTGTAATTCAGAGCATGTTAAAGAGAATCTCTTATTGATTGCATGTTGGGGCTGAATGTTGATATCCATTTGATACAGAAACTTGTCTAACCAAGAAGCCACAAATAATAATAATAATAACACAAAAAAAAAACAAAATAGTCATTAGTAAGACAAATTAGCTTTAATAAATAATTCTGAAGAATGATTACTCGTAATTTAAAAGTGGGATAATTTGTAGACATGATAGTTGAAGTGAAATATAGATTTATATAGAGTGACATACATTATGTCACGATGGAAGATATATATACATGTAAATATATGTTGATTAACTATGGATAGTTCCTATATTTATAGATTTATAATGGTTGTTCATCTCATTATATGTATTTACTCATAGACTAATACTCCCTCCGTTTTTTTTTTAAATGTCATTTTAGAGTTTTTGTTCAAAATTAAGGAACATAATATTTGACTAATACATCCTCAATCAATTAATAATATTCTTATTTAATTGTTTCCAATCTTTCCATTTAGTTATTTTATTACCATAAACTTGTTTATATTTCTTAAAATAAGCGTGGATAAAATTGGAATAAAGTGGTAAAAAATTCTAAAATGACACTTAATTTGTAATAAAATCGAGTCTCTAAAACGACACTTATTTTAAAATGGAGGGAGTAGCCATTTTGGAATATTTCGTAACTTGATAATCACTACCAAAAATCCGACCGTTAATTATTATGTTTCTTAATAAAAAAAATTTCTTAGGTTGATTAGACATTATAATCAATTTTAATATATTATCTAAAATCGTTTACAATTTTTTAATTTCTATAAAATATCTATATATCAATCAAGATATTCAATTAGTCTTCATACTATATGAATTAGCTACTTTCCTTAAAATACAAATAAATAATATTTATTCAATAACCAATTACATAAATTAGTCATCGTAATTCATTGAATGTTAAAAGGTCAAGCATACATAATTTGGGATAAATACCCATAATTACGTTTCCTTGAAAACTTCTATTTTTCTTTAAATTAAAAAAGAATTATAACAATAAGTCAACCTTTTATGAGTGTATTTATCATCATCTTTAATGAAATTTTGTCAACAGATTTAGTTCATTCTTCCTTAAATATATTTTTTATTTTTCTAATAATTTGATTACAACACCAATTCGTAATTTTACTTTCTCATATACCAGAAAAAATCTTGCCATGGATTTCTATCAAACCTTTTAACAAATTAAAACCAAGCAACCATTTATATTTTTATAAAATATTATTAAAACCAACATACCTCTCTGAAGATAATAACTGCATATTCTATAACAAAAAACTTAATATCAATAAATATCAATTATTTTCAAAAGAATTTCCTTGTGTTAATAGTTAATATTAATTATTTTCAAAATAATATCAATTAATATCAATTGGCACACCTCCAATATATATATATATATATATATAGGATTGAGTTCAAATGAGAACCCCGTCATTATATGTGAACATAGGGACTAATCATGGCCTTAGATCTAATATTGCACAATGCAATTATATGTCCAGATTCATTGTGTTTTTTACACAGTAATGTAGTGTTAAAACCAGTCTATTTTTTTAATTTAATTATATATATATATATTTTACGTTTTAAAACATGCAATATGTATCTTAAATTGTAAATCTTGAGAATGTGATTAATTTGATATATATTTCATTCAAAACGAATAAAATTTGAAAAAATTATGGTTTGTTGAAGATTTGAGTTTCATTTCAAATTTTTGAATTTGCAGTTTATAGACGAAATTTGCAATGTTTTTTGTATACAATCGTAGTGTTTTTTTTTCTTAATCTATTGTCCTTTAAAAAGAACAATGCAGTGCTCTTTGTAAACGTTTGATATATGTCCAAAATACCCTTTTTAATTAATTAATGCATTTTTTTATATTATTACCATGCTGACATGTCATTATCTCAACCATCAAGATTATTCAATCTAATGGTCAAGATGAGTCCCTAGGTTCACATATAATGACGGGTTCACATTTGAACCCAACCATATATATATATATATATATATATATAATGAGTTCATTATTATTTTGGTGAGATATTGCGTGGAGAGTTCATTATTGTCAATTAATAATGATTAATCAATGAAGATGCCATAAAATATTTATGGTTGAGTCCGATTTTTATAAAATATGTCAACTTTCCACACCAAAGCTAATTCATTTTTCCTTATCCATTGCATAATCTTTTAATATATTGCTTAAAATCATTATAATTCTTATGAATATCTAGATGTCAATCAAGATGATAAAATATATTTTCCTTTCGTGTCAATTCATAGATTTGGTTGAAAACTTTTACGTCTATAAATATAATGTTATACATCTATTTTCATTTAAAATAGTATGAATATTAATTAAGCAATCAAGATATCATTCCATTAATCAGATAGATAATCAATTAAGATATCATTTGCTTGAAATTATCTAATATTCTCCCTCCGTTTTAAAATAAGTGTCGTTTTAGAAACTCAACTTTATTACAAATTAAGCGTCATTTTAGATTTTTTTGCCACTTTATTCCAGTTTTATCCCCGCTTATTTTAAGAAATATAAACAAGTTTATGGTAATAAAATAACTAAAGGGAAAAATGAAAGTAATTAAATGTGAATATTATTAATTGATTAGGGATGTATTAGTCAAATATTATGTTCCTTAATTTTGAACAAAAACTCTAAAACGACACTTATTAAAAAACGGAGGGAGTACGTAATTAAAATAAAAACAAACTAATATATATTTAATGCACCATATAATCTGTCTGTACGGCTTATATGTATATTCCAAGAAATTTGTTTTTCCGTAAGATTCTATGGTTGTATTTATTATATTAATTAATACATAATATCAAATTCTTATTATGATAATTATATTAATTAATATATAATATCAAATTGATAACATATTTGGGAGATGGGATCTCGAGAGAAAATAATTATCATCACATGGCCTGCTAATATTAGATGCATTAGGACATGATAATTAATCTACACAGATCTTAGCCAAAACAAATCTATTTTTCCATTTGGTTGCAAATAATGGTTGTTAGTTAATAAAATCTATTTTTCTCATTAGGTTGCAAATAATGGTTGTTAATGAATAAAAGTGGTAGATGTATAAATGTTTACATCGACCAAACATATCAATATCTTATCATTAATGTCAAATAATCTTTATATGATTTGACTTTGTCAAATAATTCTTATTTGATTTGATATATATCTTATCATTAATGTCGACATCAATTTATAATACATAGATTGCATATACCAAAAAGGTAATTTTATTAATTGGGATTAAATATAATATTAATCTCACTTCATTGTTATATATATCTTCCCATTAATTAAATTTTTATTTTATATTGAAATGATTTGTATCTAAATGAATATAGACTTATTTTGAAAAAGATTTGAGTATTAAATTAAAATTATTAATTGTATTAAGAAAAGGTGATTATTGGTCTCTCATATACAATAATTAATTAAATTATTTGTAAATTAACCGTTATCATACATAAATCTAATTCGTAAGGTTGACCTCTATCATACAAATTATCACAAATCATAATTTCAGTATTTTTAACTCAAGCCTTTTAGTATGACTTGATTGGCTATAATCATTTATATTATATAAAAAAAAAATCACTAAATTATGGAAAGCTGACTTTATATAGTTAGTATTTGTAAAGTATAAACACAATAAGGGTAATAACATAATAAAAAAACTTAATTGATCATAATAATCAATTTTAGTTTGAAGAGTCGTGATGTTTTGTAGACGTGATCGTTGAAGTGGTGTTAGGGTTAGATTTATATAAAGAGACTTATACTCTAATTATGGATACGTAGATTAATTATGGATACAATTGATTTTTTTTCATATAAAACAATATTACGATAGATTTCATACTATTATGTATAGTTAAGTATGGACAAAATGTATGTACATATATAAACTAAATCATATTATGGAATTTGCTATTTTTCATTAATGTAGTATATAAACACGTAATTATAATTCTATATAATTCTGTTTTTCGTGAAAAACGGCGGATTACATAATATGATTTAATAGTTAATTAAGAATAAGGAAATATGTTTTTCCTTTTTCGATTCTATGTTTGTATCTATCCAAATATTATGCAAAATTGTCTTACTGTCATATCAAATTATGATAGTTATATTAATACATAATATCAAATTGATATATTGATACATGTTTAATTTACTACATCCATATATAAAAATGTATGTACATATATGAACTAAATACATCATGTTAAATCTAAATTTTTACATCATGTTACATATATGTTTTTCTAATAACAATTTCAATACCGCAAAACACAACAAC
>BMAC01000308.1:901555-930787 GCA_014905375.1 Phtheirospermum japonicum
ATAACTTAATTGTCTTCCGCCGTTGGGATGAACTATAAAATTATGTACCGTAGCTATAGTAACTTTGGTATCTTTGGCCTTGTTCTTGTAAAGGACTTAAATATTAATCAATAAATAAATAAATGCAGTTGGGATATATTACTAATTAATCCCAACTCAGATGTTATTTGGCCAATTTGTGGGTGTTGTGTTTGTTATGTCATTAGTTGTATGTGTGGCGAAATTGGGGACTGTTGGTGCCTTTGACTGTTTAATGTATATGTAATGGTGTTTGGCCTTTTTTTTTTTTTTTTTTTGGCTTTTATGATAACTATTGTGTTGGTGTATATAATAGTTTACCACATTCCCCTGCACTTTTTACATGTTCAATACCTGCTATATCAAGGATTGTCAAAATGCAGAGGCCTTTTAACTCACCAACCATTTTTTTAATTCCTTTTTTTTCTTCTGATAATGCAATGTTAAAGGATTTGTAGGAAAGTTTATGAAATTAGCTGCGATCATGGACCTTGAAAAGTAAGGGAAAGGCTAATGCATTTTTAAGTGCTTGGATACCTAATACTAATTATGCTCATCTCTTTGTACCTTTATTTTTTTTTTTAAATAAATCAGTTTCTTGAAATTTAATAAAATTTAATGGCCCCTTATTGGAACTTAATGAGAACTTGACTCTGGAACAAGTTATCAAAGGTAGACAGTTTATGAGTTATGATCTTGATATTCCAATAGAAAACCACAAAATAATGCTTTCCTTTTTTTATATTGAGGTAGCATTGAGTGAATATCAATCTCTATTTTTATTGGATATGAAATACGTGAAGAAAATTACTGAGAAATGATTCTTATACGATGAGAAATTATTTTAAAAACTAGCAAAACAAATATTATTATAGATTATGTATAATAAATTAAGTAGAAGAAACTAAATCCAACGTTTAATCAAATATAAAAATAAAAACAGGGAGTTCATATCTGTTGTAATACAGAACTAAAGCATTATGTAGTCTAAAAAACGAGACAATGCTAAAGATTTTTATTATATAAAGTTTGATAAGTAGGTTGTTGAAGTTAGTTACATTGGAAAATGGAACAAAGCAAGACGGATTCTTGAATTTAAATATTACACTTTGCCAAGATTCTCGAATTTATATGAACCTTTAGACTACGCCACAACACTTTGCCAAGTGTGATTTATCGTTGTTTGAAGACTATTTTATCAAGTTTGAGAATTTATCTAGCATTAGAAATAGATGAAAAGTTTAATTGAGTCGTGTGTCCCGCATTAGTATTTACGGTTCACCAAAAGGCAAAGTGTTTTTTTCCCTTTTCTTCAGTTAAAAGATAATAATCACTTTCTAATTTTCCTTACTGTTTGCTGTGTGTTTTGTATATTTAGAATAAGAGATCAAGTTTTCTTAATGTGGTGAAAGGATTTTTCTGTTTGTTTACAAAAACGATGAGTGTGATTAATTCATAAATAAGTCATTGATTTCTACAGGCCATAAATAAGTCATTGATTTTTCCTTACGTGGAGTGTGTTTAATTGCATGAATTTTATAGAAAAAAAAAGTCCGAATGGGATTTTAGGAAAAAATTTGATGGTCAAAGGTTTTATTTATGGGATATCGAGTGTAATTACATATAAGACCTTTTCATTAATATAAATATATTAATTATATAATTAATTGGAATGATCTTGTCCATCAAAAAAATTCAATCTTGTGGATCGTGTGGGTTCCTAGTTCCCACACAGGGATTTGGTTCCCACATGATCCAAACTCTCTCTCTCTATATATATAAAAAATTATATTACTTATTGTTATTTTTTATTAATTCGGTACGATTCGATTTGTTTTGCAAATTTATAAATATTTCGGTTTTTTGTTTTTTCGGTTCGCTTAATTCGGTTTTAAGCCTAATTTTGGTTCCGTTCAATTTGAAGTTTTATATCAATTTCGGTTTCAGATTTCTCGATTCGATTTTCGGGCAAACCGACCAAATGCTCACCCCTATAAATTAATATGAAATTTTGATGATGTCATACGAAATTCGACAACGTACTAACCACAATATAGTATGAAATTGGAACATCTCCTCCTAATTGGAGAAAGGTAAGTGAACGACGTATAGTACGAAATCAGTTCACAAGGGTAAACTAGTACTCTAACCCCCTTTCCACCCTCTATATAATAGGTTAATCTTCAGAAATTAGGCGGCATTGATAGATCTAATCGACATGGCCTCCTTACTGGCTCCGTTCGAGAGGGTCAGCCGCCGTTTATTCTCTCCTTCTCCGTTCTATTCCCGCCGGGATCTTCAGATCCCCAAATTCCATCACCGGCAGTAAGTGCTCGTATGATGACGAGCACAATCAATTCACCACTTGAATCTTTCGACTAAATCGCCGCCGTACCTAATGCTACCATCCGCCTTTGAAGGCGGCAGCACGTTTTACAACCTGTACAGCCTGGCGGAAAAACAAAGTAGTGAGACGAGACGGCGGCGAAGAAGAAGAATTAGAATTTCCGGACGACGTCAAATTCGTCGGATCGTCTCACGGGTGGCTAGCGTCGTTCAATCAGCGCAACAACGATCTGTTCCTCTCCAATCCCCTCTCCGGCCGTCGCATAAAGCTCCCGCCAATCGACGCCTTGCCCGATCCCAAGGTGAACTTGAGACGCGGCGGCCTTGGGAGGGTATCGAAAGTGATAATCTCCTGCTCCCCCGACGAAAACGAGGAAGAGTGCCGGGCCATGATGTCCTTCGGGCCGGGAGACCGGCTGGCATTCTGCTCGCCGGGCCGCAGCACCGAGTGGGCCCCAATCGGCGATCTGTTTTTCCACAAACACGAGGGCAAGGACGAGGGCGAGGGCGGGTTCAGGTACGGCAGGGCGTACGAGGATTTCGTGTACTGCAGCAGCAGACGGAAACAACTCTTCAGCTGCATCACCCAATTCGAGCTCGATTTGGGGGAATTTAAACCTAATTCCCCGGGCGAATTGGAAAATTGGGATCTTAACGACCCTCGATCCCCGCGGTCGAGGGTTTGTCACTGGTTGCGTTTGCTCGAGTTTGACGTAATATCTTCACCTTGGTTGTATGAAAACAGGAATCTCTTTAAGCTGTGCAGGCAGATACCGTACCTCGTGTACGCCGAGCAATACGACCAGCTTTTCATCGTGGTACGGTTTCGTGCTGCAAGGAGTGAGCTGCGACGGGCCTTACATTAAAGAAACAGCTTACGATCCGCTCACCGGTGGGCCCTTTGATAAGTTTACGTACAGGACCATTGGGTTTTGTGCTCTTAAAGTTGTTTATGACGAAAAGGGGTTGGTAATAGATGAACTGAGGCTAGTAGACGATAACAGCTGTCCGTTGGATGGTCTGGCGATGTTTGTTGGATCGAAACCACTCGTTTGCAATGTCTGCTGTTGAATGTCCTGGATTGAAGCCCAATTCCATTTACTTTACGGATTCGAATAAACATTACACGCCTAATGGTTCAGTATACGGTGGGCACGATATTGGGATTTTCGATTATCAGAACAAGACTTTGTCACCCTGCCATTACCCGTGTGAAGCTCAAAGTCTGAGAAAGAATGGCCCCGCCGCCTATTTGGTTCGCTCCAAGAATTTATTAGTTAGTTATAGCCTTATAGGTATCTTAAAGTTTTTCCCTTTTGGGTTTTACCATATTGCATTTTTTAGTTATTGTAAATGGTTTATGAAATTTTGAACAGTTTCATATCTATTAATTACAAATTACATTATAAAAAGAATATTGTTACTTAGGGTGTCTTTGTTCTTGTGACAAGGCACTGCCAAGAAGATTTAATAGATTGTTTTAGTGTCGGACTAATTTCTTGAAGTTCATCTAGATATATATAAATAAATTAATAAAATTATATTATTTATTGTTATTTTTTATTGATTCGGTTCGGTTTGCAAATTTATAAATATTTCAGTTTTTGATTTTTTCGGTTCGCTTAATTCGATTTTAAGCCTAATTTTGGTTCCGTTCAATTTGAAATTTTATATCAATTTCTGTTTCAAACTTTTCGATTCTGTTTTCGGGCGAATCGATCGAATACTCACCCCTATAAATTAATATGAAATTTTGACAATGTCATACAAAATCGACGATGTAACAATAATCACGATATAGTATGAAACTCGATCAAACATCGACAATTAGGGAAGGTCAGTGACGGTATAGTACAAAATTAATCTTGGAATAAAGAAAAATAGAATTAAAAAAAAAAGTGGGTTGGGAAATCAGTTCACAGGGGTAATCTAGTACTCTAACCCCCTTTCCACCCTCTATATAAGAGGTTGATCTTCTGAAATTAGGCGGCATTGATAGATCTAATCGACATGTCCTCCTTACTGCTCCGTTCGAGAGGGTCAGCCGCCGTTTATTCTCTCCTTCTCCGTTCTATTCCCGCCGGAATCCTCAGATCCCTAAATTCCATCACCGGCAGTAAATTTGGTGCTCGTATGATGACGAGCACAATCAATTCACCCCTGGAATCTTCGACTAAATCGCCGCCGTACCTAATGCTACCATCCGCCTTTGAAGGCGGCAGCACGTTTTACAACCTGTACAGCCRGGCGGAAAACAAAGTAGTGAGACGAGACGGCGGCGAAGAAGAAGAATTAGAATTTCCGGACGACGTCAAATTCGTCGGATCGTCTCACGGGTGGCTAGCGTCGTTCAATCAGCGCAACAACGATCTGTTCCTCTCCAATCCCCTCTCCGGCCGTCGCATAAAGCTCCCGCCAATCGACGCCTTGCCCGATCCCAAGGTGAACTTGAGACGCGGCGGCCTTGGGAGGGTATCGAAAGTGATAATCTCCTGCTCCCCCGACGAAAACGAGGAAGAGTGCCGGGCCATGATGTCCTTCGGGCCGGGAGACCGGCTGGCATTCTGCTCGCCGGGCCGCAGCACCGAGTGGGCCCCAATCGGCGATCTGTTTTTCCACAAACACGAGGGCAAGGACGAGGGCGAGGGCGGGTTCAGGTACGGCAGGGCGTACGAGGATTTCGTGTACTGCAGCAGCAGACGGAAACAACTCTTCAGCTGCATCACCCAATTCGAGCTCGATTTGGGGGAATTTAAACCTAATTCCCCGGGCGAATTGGAAAATTGGGATCTTAACGACCCTCGATCCCCGCGGTCGAGGGTTTGTCACTGGTTGCGTTTGCTCGAGTTTGACGTAATATCTTCACCTTGGTTGTATGAAAACAGGAATCTCTTTAAGCTGTGCAGGCAGATACCGTACCTCGTGTACGCCGAGCAATACGACCAGCTTTTCATCGTGGTACGGTTCGTGCTGCAAGGAGTGAGCTGCGACGGGCCTTACATTAAAGAAACAGCTTACGATCCGCTCACCGGTGGGCCCTTTGATAAGTTTACGTACAGGACCATTGGGTTTTGTGCTCTTAAAGTTGTTTATGACGAAAAGGGGTTGGTAATAGATGAACTGAGGCTAGTAGACGATAACAGCTGTCCGTTGGATGGTCTGGCGATGTTTGTTGGATCGAACCACTCGTTTGCAATGTCTGCTGTTGAATGTCCTGGATTGAAGCCCAATTCCATTTACTTTACGGATTCGAATAAACATTACACGCCTAATGGTTCAGTATACGGTGGGCACGATATTGGGATTTTCGATTATCAGAACAAGACTTTGTCACCCTGCCATTACCCGTGTGAAGCTCAAAGTATGAGAAAGAATGGCCAGCCGCCTATTTGGTTCGCCCCAAGAATTTATTAGTTAGTTATAGGTATCTTAAAGTTTTTCCCTTTTGGGTTTTAGCATATTGCGTTTATTAGTAATTGTAAATGGTTTATGAAATTTTGAACAGTTTTATATCTATTAACAAATTACATTATAAAAAGAATATTGTTACTTAGGGTGTCTTTGTTCTTGTGACAAGGCACTGCCAAGAAGATTTAATAGATTGTTTAGTGTCGGACTAATTTCTTGAAGTTCATCTAGATGTGTAGAAAGCTATTCTAATCTAACCAAATGCATATGAACTTATTAAGACTCATTCTCCTATTTTGTATTGTGAGAGTGATTTTTATCATTTTATTGAGTGTTACCTGCTATTATAGGGGAAATGAGCCTATTTTTAAAATTTGTGTGGAGGTGGCCTAATAATTTAAAAGTGGAAGAATTTTATAGGTTTGTGTGGAGAATGAACCCAATGAACTCGTGTTTGTATCTTGCTTGTTTTTATACCATCCTAATTTATGGAAAGGAGGTATTATGTTCCAAGCATGTTTGTGTTTTTTTAACAAGAATAAGATGAACCACCTCAATAATTACACAAGTACGCCGGCACAAAAATTATACAAACTATGCTCTGCAAGATAATAGAACATTAAATATTTATAAGTACAGAAAAACTTAAATGCCAACATTCAAATGCAAATTCAGACTTCTATACGATGACAAACCACAAAACAGCGTTTATGGAGAAGAAAAGGATGAATTCACCAATAGATACCATAAAAAAAAAATGATGATAATAATAATAATAACCCTAAACCTGAAGTCAGGTTGGAGTGAACCACAAAGGTGCCGGCATGGCCATCTCTATGCTCTGGTAATCACATGAATAATAACAAGGAGACAAACTCTTACTTCCATAATCGAAAATCCCAACATCGTGCCCCCCATAATTGTACATCCTAGCAACCCATTTCAACGGTGTAAACTCCTTGTCATCCGTAAAGTAAATGCAATCCGGTTTGAGCTTCAGTTCAGGAACCCCAGCCGCTCCAATCGCAAACGACTGATTGATTCCAATAAACARGGCCAAACCATCCAACGAACCCTCCGCGTGCCTAAGTTTTATTTCCTCCTCCCGAGGTTCCTCCTCCTGAGGTTCGATTTTATAAGCATCAAAACCAATGGTTTTATACGGATAGCCCTTGTCCCAACCCCTATTCCTACCAAAGTAGGTCTCCTCGACATACGACCCATCGGGCCCCATTCGTGTCATGATATGCCGTAGCACGAGAAAAAGTTGCTCTTCCGCACATACTAGGTATTTAGTCGAACTGATTTCGGGGCCCCTGTACACTTGGGCCCAAAGCTCAGGAAACAAGCCATCCCAATGCATCCTCGGAGACCGTGGGTCCCGGAGATCCCAACACTCCAGCACATTGGTCTTGGTGGTGCAGAAGAATAGCTTGCGTCTTTTACAGTATATAAAATCCTCGTAAGGTCTGGGGAACTTGCCGTCCACGCAATGGCCGTAGGGAGAGCCGATGGGGGCCCACCGGGTGCTGCGGCCGGGGCAGCAGATAGCCAGTCTATTTTCCGGGCCGAAGGAAATCATGGCCCGGCACTCTCCTTCGTCTTCGTCGGGGAAGCAGGAGATTATCACCTTCGACACACTTCCACCTTCGACGGGTGGGAGGTTTAGGCGACGACCGGAGATGGGATTGGAGAGGAACAAATCGTTACTGCGTTGATTGAACAATGCAAGCCACCCGTGCGAGGACCCCACGAATTTAACAGCATCGTCATCGTCTGGTAATCTTAAATTGTTGAGAATCGATAATTTACTGTCTGCCAGGCTGTACAGCTTGAAAACCGTGGTGGTGTTGCCTCCTTCGGAGGCAGGCGGTGATGGTAGCATCAAGCACGGATTGATGGTGCTCATCATCCGAGCACCGGATTTATTGACAATAATCGAATTTCGAGATCTGAAAATTCCGGCGGGAAAAAAACGGAGAAGAAGGGAGGAACCGGCGGTGGTCCATCTCGAACCCATGTCGATCAGAAGAGGCAATGGCTGCACGTGGACCCGTTTTTATTGACGACGTCTTGGGCCGGGTCTGTTCAGGCCAGCTGCTTGATTTTGGGCCACTTTTCTATGTACTGTACCCTAGATGAGTGCCCGTATGAACTGTGCGGGCCGGGCCTAAACAGCCAGCCCGAGCGTGGCATGGCCCGATCAGCACGTTGGATCAGTTTATTAGGCCTCCCAACACCTGAAAAATTACCTGTAAATTAAAACATGCTCTTCCTCTCGGCGGCTTGAGAGGAAAACTAAAATGACCTTCACGATTTGTCATTTTTTATATAAATTAAAATAAATAATAGAGAAGTGTAATATTTAGAACTGACTAAGAAAGTAAGAAATATGTATAATAATAAAAATACTAAATTTAAAACTTGACGTTAATGAAAGTTTGATCGATTATGGAAACTTAATAGATCACTAAATTTGTAAATAAGAGTACTGTAAAATAGGGGTTATAAAAGAGATTGGAATTTGGATTGAGAAAACAGAGTTGAGAAATAGAAGTATTTAAAAGAGCGGGAAAAAAAAAATTCAGCGGCCAAACCACTGATTTTTTATTAAATTTTTTTTCAAACTGGCGGTTCACGTTTTGAAAACAACTCAAACTGGAATCAAATGAATCACCTTATTGGCGGTTATGGTGCCGATTCCACACGAACCATGCTGAACGGATAACCGAACTGTTGATCGAGGTTCGAACCAACGGTTTGACAGGTTTAGTGATCGATTTCCCTTGTTTAATACCTATTGTCTATTGGTTTATTATCGTTTTTGGCACTCGCACAAATTAAGAACCCAAAGTAGATAATTATGAGTTTTAAGTATCTGTCCAACAAGCTCCCTATTCTGGCTCTTAGCCATTTAGGAAGCCAGATCTCTTAAAAATAAATTGGAATTTTGCAATTACTCTTTTTTAATCTTGTTTGAGCAAATTTATAAGCATTTTGTACTCTTGATTTTTGAAGGGTTTGTTTGGACTAGTATTAGTTGAAATTCTAAATTATGATTCTGTGAATAATAAGAATTATTATTTGTTATAAGATTACTTTGAATGTAGATGTCAAATAAATCATGTCTGAAAAGTGGATAATAATGTATTATTATATTGTATTAGTAATATTTGTCGTAAGATATTGTTGTTTGAGTATTTAATATTTGAATTTTAGAACAAACGGATATTCGATACTCAAATCCCGAATCCCAACCAAACATTACCTAAGTGAAAATATGCATATTAGAATAGAGAGGAAAATGGAGGTTTGAACCTTGAAGAATGACATTCATTTTTTATTGTTGGGAGCAGGGCGAGTTTAGTGTGTGGGTAGTTTGTTTGTTTTTTTTTTAAAGCAAATGAAAGTATAATTATAATTTTAGTRGATTATTTTTAACTTATTTAATAATTTATGAAACATGTCTTTGATTAAACGATGTAAATATAAATGTAGATTTTTTTCATTTGTTTTTTGAATTAACAATGCATGGAATGATAAAAATATAAAGTGATAAAACTTAAATAAAATTTAAGAAATTTGAAAGTGTGAATGAATTATTAAATTACTAAATATTATTACAAAATAAATAACATAAATCGAGTAAATCAAACTAAAACATTGTTAAATTTGCTATAAATATAGATAGAGAATTTATAAAATAGAGAATTTGTTAGAATAAAACTGAAAAATATCTAAAATAAAGAATTTACAAAAATAGGGAGTTTGATAAATTAAATTAAATTGAGAAATGAAAATAAGAAAAAGGGAAAAATTGATTTAGGGAGGCAATTAAAGAGTTTGGTAGGACCGTGGGAGGTTAATGGAGCCTTTTAGAATGTGCCATTTTTTTCCGAATAAAAACGAAAAAAAAAAAAAGAAAGGTGATTGCCAATTTAGATAAGGCTAAAGTGAGAAGTGAACTATCAAACACATCTCCATCAACATTGGATTAGCGGCATCATCAATGGAGGAGTCGGGCAATCAAATCCCGGAGATTCACGACTGCGTAGTTAAGGCGGTGAGTTTTGCTCTTGTTAAAATATGAAAACGCAGAGGAAAAACTGTGGACGCCATTAAAGCTGTAAATAAGCTAAGAGCAGAAGAAAAATATGGAGAAAGTTTTTCTGTATTTCTTATCAAATGCAGTTCACTGTACACCATATATATATACACGTATGGAAATATCTATAGCCCCTAAAATACGGATCATCACGTTTTCCATCCTTCTTGACGTCATGCAGTCGTCATCCATGTGCCAGAAATACCTTCAACAAATTATCTTGTCGTTTTCCTTATTTTGGACTGAGGGCTGCGTTCTACTGCTGCATGAAGTACATGCAGCCATGCATGCGACCTTTTTTTTTTTTTCATTTTGACACTCCCCTCAAGATGGAAATATATATTGTAGATGTTCATCTTGGACATTAGAAAGTTCATTTGTTGACAACATAAAGTCTTGGTGAAGATATCTGCTAGATTATGAGCAGACTTGATGTAAGTAGGCTTTACAATTCCCTCAATTGTCTTTTCTCTGATGAAGTGACAGTCTCTCTCCACATGCTTGGTTCTTTCATGAAATACAAGGTTTTTGGAAAGGTGAATGGCTGCTTGATTGTCACAGTGAATTAAAACAGGTTCATCTTGCTTGATTCCAAATTCCTTTAGTAATCCAATCATCCAAACCACTTCACAACTGGTGTGTGCCAAAGCCCTATATTCTGCTTCAACTGATGACCTTGAGACCACACTTTGTTTCTTTGACTTCCAGTTGACTATTGAATTTCCAAGAAACACACAATATCCTGTAGTATATTTTCTTGTGTCTGGACAAGATGCCCAATCTGAGTTACTATAGACTCTGATTTTGGTACTAGTGTCTGTGTCCATAATGATTCCTTGACCTATGGTTCCCTTAAGATACTTAAGAACTCTATGTGCTGCATGTAGATGATGTAAATTTGGCTTATCCATGAACTGACTCAGAATACCAGTGGCATAGGCTATATCAGGTCTGGTGATGGTTAGATAGATCAATTTTCCCACAAGTCTCCTGTACTCAGTAACATCCTTTAAGAGATTTTCTGAAGTATGTGCCAATTTGTGGTTCTGTTCTATTGGAGTGGAGATTTTTTTGCATCCCAACATTCCTGATTCTTCCAAAATTTCTAAGGTATATTTCCTCTGACACAAATGCAATTCCTTTTGACTTCTGGCTATCTCTATTCCCAGGAAATATTTTAGAACTCCCAGGTCTCTGATTTTGAATTGTGTGTGGAGAAAGCCCTTAACTGACCTCATAGCTCCTGGATCATTGCTGCCTATCAAAATATCATCCACATACACAAGTAGAGCTACAAAAATACCATCAGTGTTTCTAGTAAACAGTGAATAATCAAATTTTGACTGAGTGAAACCAATCTGAAGAAGAGGTGAGGTGAATTTTGAGTTCCATTGCCTTGATGCTTGTTTTAGACCATAAAGTGACTTGTGAAGATGGCATACAAGCTTCTGATCCCCATACTCCCCCTGAAGCTTGTATCCAGGTGGAAGGTCCATATATATGTCCTCTGCAAGATCACCATGTAAGAAGGCATTTTTCACATCAAGCTGGCTTAATTCCCATTTGAGACAAGAAGCCAATGCAAGAAATATCCTGACAGTTGTCATTTTAGCCACAGGACTAAAAGTTTCATTATAATCAAAACCAGATTTCTGAGTGTAGCCCTTAGCAACTAGCCTTGCTTTGTATTTGTTGACACTCCCATCTGAGTTCAATTTTGTCTTGAAAACATACCTGCAACCAATGGCCTTCTTCCCCTCAGGTAATTGAACTATTGACCAGGTACCACTAGTGCATAAACAGCTTTTAAGAACGCCTGTTTATGCAGATTAAGAACGCCCTGCTGAGGCGTTCTGTATGGAGCTGTTCTTGAAAGTCTAACAATCAAGAACGCCTCAGCAGGGCGTTCTTAATTGTCAGACTTTCAAGAACGGTTTTTCAGAGACGTTCTTAAAAAAATTTCAGCCGTTCTAGAAAGTCAATTTTGCAGCTCTGGAAAGTACTTTCCAGAACGTCCTTTTTTAAGACGTTCTGGAAAGTATATTTTCCAGAACGGCTGAAAAAATAGGTGTTCTGGAAAATGTATTTTCGAGAACGTCTCTAAAACAGGCGTTCTGGAAAGTATACTTTTTAGAACGTGTATTTGAATAACCGTTCTAGAAAGTGGTAAAATTTAAAAAAAAAATTAAATGAAAGCAGGTGCCAATAAATACATCAAATTCATTAAAAACAAGACAATCACAAACTTAATATCAACATAACTAAAACTTATCATCACCTATAATRCAACAAACTCAAAGGAAATATGAATCAAGCAAACCAAGAAAATGGAAGGAACAAATTTAGTGACAGTAAGTTCAACTACATTGTGAAAACAACATAAAATTAAATTGCCCTGGAATGCTTGCTTCTAGTGARAGMAAGTTCAACTACATGTTATGATTGGTTAGTATACCGACATATGGTACTGAAAAACAAAAATGAAGAAATCAAATTCAAACTGTATTCATTTACTTCTCTAATGGCACACTTGTGGTCTTCCTCATCCTTGCTCTTTTTCCCGCGAGGAAAACTCCAACTAGTTCCTTTCCATCCCTTCACTAGTAAGCAATGCAGATAAGAAAAATAATTTAAAAGCTTAAAATAGGTTAAGCAAAAAGCTACATATGAACTTGGAGTAAATTTTTGTTTCAAGTATCCACTGTCATATTAAAAAAATTGAGTCAAATTGTCCATCGGTATTTCACCACACTGAAACAAAGTAATCAAACACTATGCAGCGATTGGAAATCAAGAAGATAAAGCTGATGTCAATTCCTTGCAGGAGTATGAGAAAACTATGGGAACATAATTCACAAATCAAACAAAAATTGGAAAATGGACTCAAATTTGATTTTCAGAGAACTTACTATCTGACCGACAATTATCTTCTCCACCATTTGAAATACAAGATAATCATCTCCAATCTGCGACAAACATGAGCAGGCAATGCTAGTAACAGATTTAAAAGTTGTCCAATTTGACTTCACAGCAGGGTCGACTTTTTCTGAAACACAATCCAACATAACYATTGTAAAGAAGAAAGGTAGAACTTTCATACAAAATTAGGCCTGAATCAGAATACTACACAATAATAACAAATGATCGTTGAAGTACTCAAAGTTCCCAATAAATGGACTAATTTTTGGACCTGAACAATGCATGTTTATCTTTTTAAGGCACTTTTTCCAACTATTCCAATAAATTATTTGCACCAAATGCTATTTACCAGAAAAAATTTGCGCATGAAAATGAAAAGGAAAGAAAATAAAATTGCATATTTTTGTTAGGCTTGCACAAAGGTTTCCAATTAAATTGAAGTATATGGCAACATAAAACAGACAGTCAAATGAGAAAAGCCGAAATACGATAACTTTTAGCAGTTATCCAGTTTAAAAAATGGCTTTAATGGTATCAATGCAACATAATACCAAAACACAAGTCGAGCATCTCCAATCGTAAACATCGACCTAGGCAATATTCGAGAAGTAAAAACACATATAGTTTATATTGTTTTGATCTGTTAGGAAATGCTTGAAGATAATTTTCACAAATAAAAGTAATAGGAGATATGTGACTTACGAGTGCGTACAGTAAGCAAAAAGTAATTCCAGCAGTTGATGTAGTGACCATCAAATAACTGATTGTGTAAAGGGTTTTGTTAAGCGGTATTCTTGAAGTAAAAAAGATACAAGAATCGTGTTTACTTTAGTATCAAATTCAAAATGCAAAACCAATTTTGAGAAATACATTCATAAAAGAAATTCATCATCATCATCCTCATTATTATTATTATTATTATTATTATTATTATACTAAGAACTCTGTAAATTCAAGGAACCATACATACCTAAAAAGCAAAGTAACAAACCAAGACTCATTAATAACACTGAGAATATGGACCAGTTCCATAGCCGCTCTTTGTGACCCTGAAACATAATCAAATGCTGTTAGCTCCATAACAACAATTAGAATGTAATAATTTTACATTAAATTATGTCTAATGGAGTAAAGCAAAGAAATCACAATATCCCAAATCTCACCTGTAATTGTATTAAAATGTGACCGTACTGGAGTCCAATAACTCAGGTCACAACATCTGTAAGTGAACTGTAGGTACACAAGGTCTACATAAGACATTACATACTGACATTTGACCAATATATAAAGATTGGCATTCATTTAGTTTGACGAAACTACGGTTAAAATATTTCTGCTTACCTCAAATTACCTTCAGGATCAAAAGGAGTGTGACACCATGAGGGTGAAGTTTCTGGGACTTGGCCGTGGCTGGATATATTAAATTCCTACACTTCGGAGAGCACACTTATTCATCAACGAAGACTATCAAACAAATTATTAAATTTTTGTTTTATTAGATTTAATAGTTTTAGAATTATTCCTTTAAAATATAACAATATTTCTAAAAGACTCTTTTCAACAGTTTCATCCAATAAGAGAGTAATAATATAGATAACTTGTAAATTATAATGTAAAACTCCAAGGAAAATAAAGCGAAAAGCAATAGGTCAAAAACTGATATAGAAAGATTTAATTGCATCTAAACAATGAAGGTTGTTGCTGACACACAATTGTATCTAAAAACTGATATAGATATATTAATTAAACTTATTAGATACATTATATAATAAAGTTACATCAGGTATAATTGGGACATCACATAGCAGATAAAGATACAAGGACACTGAATGACTCTAAAAATAGGTATATTAGATTTTTTTTTATTTTTTTAAACACTAGGTCCATTATATAGCAAATAAACATTGCGTTTAAACTCTGATCCATATTGTAAAGTTAACCTAACTAAACCTAATAGAAACAATCGTTAAAACTACTAGGTACATTACATGACACATAAAGATACATATAATGACAGAAAAAATAGGTATATTATGAAAACTACTAGATACATTGCGTTTGAACAGTGGTGCTTATTGTAAGGTGGACCTTTGTCGCAAAAACATTAAATTCTTATCAAAATAACCAACAAGTATGGACATTACTTTACAAGTTTAGCCCTATTCTACCTTGCAATAATTAAAATACCATAATATAGCTGGATTTCTTTATGAATGATTAATTAAGTTCACCAGTTAGCTGAACTTTCTAAAGCTACATATATTGTGCATGCATTGTGTTTTCTATGAAAAGGAAGTAATAGTTTGAGAGAAGTAAACAACCTCAGTACCATTCAAATTGCTCTCAATATCTGATAGTTGCTGACGTGATGGAAACTCATACACCACTCTCAATTTACAGCTTTGTACCATATGCCCTTCTTCTTTGAACTACAAACAAGCAAGCAAGCAAGCAATATTTCACTAAATATCATTATCATCCAAGAAAGGTGAGTACGAAATAATTCAAAAAATCACAATCATCAAATAATTATCATCCTCAACTGTTACTGCCAGAATTCTGACCATCCCAATCGTATAGTTCACGGGAAGAACTCTACAGTTATCAAATAAAAATGAACTCGTTTTTAAGAACAAGACAAAGGGATATGATAGTTTAAGCAAAAACAAAATAAAAATAAACATAAAATTCACAATATATACAGATAAAAACTCGGTGCGTACCCTTCATGCGGCATACTACTAGATCGTGTAACCTAATATTAAGTACCATACTATTCCATAGTATCAACTTTGTATTTGGTTCTGAAAAAAATGTCATTGCATTAAATTTTATTGTCATGACCTAATATATGCGGTACAATATATTTAATGATCGTGTAACCTAATATTAAGTACTGTACAATTCCAGCGTCATGGAGAATTTTCTTCTTTTATACACTGTACTAGCAACTTATGTTACAACAATACAGTTTGGAAACTTGGAGTTCCAGACATCATGTCCGGTACAATATATAAACTATGTACACATGCCATAGCAGCATCAGATTATCAAGATAAAAATACTTCATATTCCACGTAAATAAGCAAGTAAAGCATTCATGACAATATTATTGTCCCAACTACAACAAGAGTAACTAACGTAGCAATAATATTAAAACAGACATTTCAGAGGAATATAAATCATCTACCAGGAAAAAAGCAAAACTCATCTCGCCGATTGCGATCTCCAGTTAAGATGTAACCTTTAGATGGAAAGGTTAGTATTAGACGTGTTCAACGGTTTGTGCAAACCGGCCAAACCGCCAGTTCGAACCGGCGGTCAACGGTTCGGTTAACCGTTGACCACGGTTCGAACCGGAACCGTAACCGCCAATAAGGCGGGCCGGTCCCAGTTTCCCCATATCCCAAACCGTAAACCGGCGGTTCAAACCGCCGGTTAGAGAATTAAAATAAAATAAAATTTGTCAGTCGATCGACTGACCCTTAGTCGATCGACTGAGTCGCAGTCCAACTCGTGAATTTTATCCCTTTTTGATAATTTTACCCATGTGACTTTGTATTTATAGCATCTTTCTCCAACCTTATCCAACTCTCCTTGGTGGTTTTGGACATAGTTCCATCTCCTCCAAGCACTTCCTTTCTCTTGCAAAGTTGCAATGTAAAACCCTAGCTCAACTTCAAATATTATAAATGGTTCAATTTCATATTTTTTTAATAAATTTAAATTTTCAAAGTATTTGTTATATTTTCCCACTAACTTCAAAATTTTAAAATTCTTCTAATATAATTTTCTTTATTTTAACTTCAAATATATTAAATGGTTCAATTTCATATTTTTTTAATAAATTTAAATTTTCAAAGTATTTGTTATATTTTCCCACTAACTTCAAAATTTTAAAAATTTTCTAATATAATTTTCTTTATTTGATACATTACATTTTAAAAATATATATTAACTTCAAAAATCCAAAACATATGAATTTAAAAAAAAAAAAAAAACCGTCCAAATCGAACCGGGACCAAACCGTGAACCGGCAGTTTGCAAACCGTCACAAACCGGCCGGTTTCATGGTTCGATTCCGATTCCAGGTTTCGGCTGAAAACGAACCGGCGGTTCGAACCGTCTGAACACGTCTAGTTAGTATGCTGTCCAACTCTGCTTGACAATTTCACGCACTTTCCTGTTGTATTCTCGTTTGTTCTCACTAAACAAACGAGCAGCTTCATAGTTTGCTGGTGAATTTGGGTTCGGGTCACACAACAACGACTGTAAATTTAGAATTGAAAAAAAAAAAGAATAAAGCATAAGTGAATCGTCACAAAGTTACAACATGGATTTAGATGTAAATTAAAAGAACAAGTTGAGTGCAAAAATTATTATTTATTCACCTAGGGAGGAATCGACGAGCGTTGCACCAACCGTAATGTATGTTTTCTCCATCGACGAGGTTGTAAGACCGTAAGCCATAATTAACGACAGTTTAGAAAAAAAACTCACATAGGGAGGAATCGACAAGCGTTGCACCAACCACAACGGCGGATCCACTTGAGGATCCACCTGGCACTCGATCTGCTGCGCGTGGATTTGTTGGCGTGCCGTAATGTATGTTTTCTCCTTTATGCTGCCAAGAGAAATCGGGTTTAAATCGATTTTCTTTCCAAATAATATCGTGCATTGATTAAAAACCTGAAAGATGGAAAAACCTATAAGCCATTTCATCAATTACGGTTTTACCGATGCAAGTGGCCCCAGCTTTGAGCACGGACACGACAGCTGGCGCTGTCGACGTAGCTACCGAATGCGTCCTCGCCCAGTCGGGATTGCCGAAACCCGTCACATACCCCTCCACATCAAATCTGGCCACATTGATAACCATTTTTTTCAATCAAGAACACACACAAAAAAAATAATAACAAGCAGAAAATTGACACAACTAAAATCAGTATACAAAGGGGAATTAAAGAATAAATAAAAATCGAAGCATATTCCTAAAATTCCAAGATAAATGAACTAAAATAACCTATCAGTAAGAAATTAGGGTATTCAAATTAAACAAATTATGATGCTTGAATTAATTTGAAGTATGGAGAAATGAACAGAAACCCTAATTTGCGAAGGAGGAGGTGGTGTCGGAACAATGGGATCTTGATGATGCAGCTGGTGGTGGCGATTAGAAGATGACGGCCGGTGTGGTGGTTGGGAATGGTGGGAAGGGTTGAATCGGCGAGCAGAGGAGAAAGGCAGATCTGTGGATTAGGCACAGTCGCAGGTTTTCCGGCCGCCGTAGGAGCCTTGCTCGTTTTCCTCACCTCGCTTCCGTCTTTCTTCTCTTCGTGTGAGGATGACGGCAACAGAGCCACCGGCGAAAGATCGAAAGCAGCGGAGGAATCGGAGGGGGTTGGGGGAGATTGGGGGAGAATTATAGCTTCTGGTTTAGATTTCGGTTGATGATTTGTGGTGGCGATTGGAAGAATTTATGCTGGTGGAAAGGAAATGGCAGAGACGAGATCGGCGGAGAGGAAGGGCTGGGGTAGTATAAAGGTTTTTTTTTAATTAAGAAAAATTGATTTTATAGGTATATTTTAATCCAGAAATAATATGACATACGAGAACGCCTTTTTAAAGACGTTCTGAATAATACTTTCAAGAACGTCATTTTTAAAGACGTTCTCGATATTTAAAATACGAGAACGTCGTTTTTAAAGACGTTTTGGATATCTAACATACGAGAACGTCTTTTTAACGACGTTCTGGATATCCAGTATACCAGAACGTCTTTGAAAAAGACGTTCTCGTATGTGACACTTTTATTACAAAAATGCCACCGCCTGACATTTAAGAACGCCGCCTCCTAAGGCGTTCTTAAATCCCTGTTCTTGAATCCTGTTTTTGTACTAGTGTACCACTCTCCTCAAGAGATTTAAGTTCAAAATTGATGGTTTCTACCCACTGAGAATGTACAACAGCTTCCTCATAGGTGGATGGATCTTTTGTGAGTGAGAGTGCAATGGAATATGCTTTATGAGAATGTGATAGTCTTTCATAAGATAAGTATGCAGATAATGGATGCAAGGTAGATGCTTGAGTGTGAGCAGAATTACAATGATAGTCAGATAAGTAGGAAGGAGGTTTTCTGAGTCTTGGAGGGTGTTTGTCAGGAATAAGGCTTAGTGATTCATGAAGATCAGAGGATTGTGATGAGGATGTGGGAGAATTATGTGAGTTAGAAGGTGAGGGTGATGGAGTGAAGGAGTTATTGTGCTCAGCTGGACTGGATGAAGTGAAAACTGGAGTGTTGTCTGATGCATTGTGTTCTGGTGTTGTGGAGAATTGAGGGTAAGGAATATCTTGAGTATTGGAAGATATGATGAAATGATCATTTGAGGAAGCAGAGTGTTGGGAGGAAAAAGGAAAGGAGTTTTCAAGAAAATGTACATTTCTAGAAATGAGGACAGTGTGGTTTTGAAGATCATAAACTTTGTATCCTTTTGTACCTGTAGGATATCCCAAAAATAAGCAGTTGATTGCTCTTGGATCAAACTTAGACCTATGTTGCTTGTTTGTGGAAACAAAACACTGACAACCAAAGACTTTGAGGTGATCATATGAAGGTGGATGAGAGTGTAAAAGTTCATAAGGTGATTTGTTTTTGAGAAAAGGAGATGGTGTCCTGTTGATTAGGTACACTGCAGTAAGAACAGCTTCCCCCCATAATTTTGTAGGAAGAGAAGCATGAAACAATAAAGATCTGGCTACATTCAGTATGTGTTGATGATTTCTTTCTACAATGCCATTCTGCTGAGGTGTGTATGCACATGAGGTTTGGTGAATGATGCCATGAGTCCTAAAGAAGTCAATCATTTTGAACTCAAGACCATTGTCTGATCTGATTGTCTTGACTTTAAGGTTAAACTGAGTCTGAGTCATGCTAATGAAGGCTTGCAATAGAGTTCTTGTTTTTTATTTATGTCTCATTAGATGTATCCATATGGTTCTAGTAAAGTCATCCACAATGGTCAAGAAATAGGAATGACCTTGTAGTGATGGTTGAGCATATGGTCCCCAAATATCACAGTGTATAAGATCAAAAGGTGACAAAGATTGAGTATTACTGACAGAAAATGGTAAATATTTTTGTTTAGCTTCATGACAAACATTACAAATGATCTTTCCATAGCTCTTTACATTCGTAAAACACTTAGCAATATCTATCAATCTCTAATCAGAGAGATGACCTAGTCTATAATGCCAAAGAGGGAACTTATTGTCTTGGACTGTGTTGCAGAGAGCTGATGGAGAAGACTTTTGAACAGGTGGTGCAGTGGTGATTTTACTGAGTGAAGTTGTGTCAAGTAGATAAAGGCATTGATGGTGTTTAGCTAACCCAATCATCATCCCAGTGATGTGATCCTGTATGATACATATATGATGTGAGAAGACAAGTTGCAATGAAGGGTTAGAAACCAGCTTGCTAACAGATATGAGGTTTATATGAAAAGAAGGTACACACAGTGCACCCTTAAGCACAAAGTTTTCAGATAGGATTATATCTCCAACATGAGTGACAGACACCTTTGCTTTGTTTGGTAACTGAACATAGATGTGAGGTGAGTGAATGATGTTTGTGAGAAGTGAAGGATTACAGACCATGTGATCTGTGGTTCCAGTGTCAATGATCCATGTTGATTTTTGATGATGTGAATATGATGAGCATGTGGATGATGTAAATGGGAATGTGATACCTGTCATGTTTGCCTTGGCAATGGGGCTATCAGAGGGCTGAAGTACATTCTTATTGAGTAGGGTCAACAACTGTTGAACTTGAGCTGAATTGAGTGACATCTGGCTTTCTGCATTTTCCATTGCAGTTGAAGCTTGATTTGATTGGTACTGTCCCTTGGCTTTGAAACTCCTCTGTTTATTCTTAGTGAACTGAAAATTTGGTGGAAATCCAATTATCCTGTAACACTTATCCTGTGTATGCCCAGGCTTTTTACAATTATCACAGATAACCTCATAGTTTTCCTTCCTTTTGAAACTAGCCATAGCAGAAGCATCTGTTGCAACCAAATCAGTATTCCTACTCTGTCTTTGCCTTTCTTCTTGAAGTACAAGAGAATAAACCTTATCTAGTAATGGTAATGGACTCATCAAAGTGATTTGTCCCCTAATGGAATCATATGATTCATTCAATCCCATCAGAAATTTGAATGTGTTATCCATTTGTGCATCTTTTTCCAATGATTATACACTTGTACATGTACACTTTCCACAAACACAGAAAACAGATGGTCTATAATTCCTTAACTCTTCCCAAATTCCATTTAAATGAGTAAAATATTCACTTACTGATCTGGCACCTTGTATAATTGATCCCAGCTGCTGCTTTAATTGGTAAATTCTGATGTTATCTGGCTGAGCAAATCGAACTCTGAGCTTATCCCAAACTTCCTTGGCCGAGTTGATGTAGAAAATAGTTGCTGCTATTTCCTTTGAGATGGAATTAAGGAGCCATGATAGGATCAAGTTATTGCATCTGACCCATGGTAGGTAAAGTGGATTATCCAAGTTTGGCATCTGGATGCTGCCATATCTAGAAAGCCCATTTTGTTTGGAGATAGCAAGAGCAAATGATCTGCTCCAGGTGAGGTAATTAGTGTTATCAAGGTGAGGAGTCACAGCAACGTATGTGCTCTATCTGAATGATGCAGAAAGAACGGATTGTTATCATCCTCAATCCGAGGAGAATCCATGGCTGTTGATGAAGATCCAGCCATGGCGATTGAAAGAACAGAAAATAAAAATAAAAACAAAGAAAACAATCAGATCAGGATATGAAAATCCTGCTCTGATACCATGTTAACATATGAAAACGCAGAGGAAAAACTGTGGACGCCATTAAAGCTGTAAATAAGCTAAGAGCAGAAGAAAAATATGGAGAAAATTTTTCTGTATTTCTTATCAAATGCAGTTCACTGTACACCATATATATATACACGTGTGGAAGTATCTAGAGCCCCTAAAATACAGATCATCACGTTTTCCATCCTTCCTGACGTCATGCAGTCGTCATCCATGTGCCAGAAATATCTTCAACAAATCATCTTGTCCTTTTCCTTATTTTGGACTGAGGGCTGCGTTCTACTGCTGCATGAAGTACATGCAGCCATGCATGCGACCTTTTTCTTTCCATTTTGACATCTTTATTTTATTTCTATCAAATAATCATGAAATATTTGGAAAACCAAAGAGCTCGATAAATATTTTCGACTGTATAGAGGCTGAATCCCCAGAGGCGAAAAGACTCAAAAGAGAAGGTATTCATAGGCTGCGGCGCTGGTTTCAGCGGCGATCGGCCGATTGCAGCGTTGAAATTGCTCCAAAGAGTGGAGAAATTAGACTATTTGGTAATCGAGTGCTTAGCTGAACGCACGCTGGCCGAGTATCACAGTGCTATGAAGTCCGGTGGCAAGGGTTACGATCCTCGCAGTATGTTTAGCTTTTCACCTGCGTGAAATTTTACTTAATTAAAATTTCGTATGTGTATTTATTTTACTTATATTTATTAGTCTTGGTTTAGTTGAGTAATTAACTGTGAAATGTTACCGAAACTTTGATGGCCTTTCTCAGCTTCGTCAATTTTGTTTTCGGGATCACGAAAAAGATATGCTAATCAATGGCAGAGCTATTTTCTTAAAAATTAAATAAGTTCATTGTTGTTGTTATTATTATTATTATTATTATTATTATTATTATTATTATTATTATTATTATTATTATTATTATTATTATTATTATTATTATTATTATTTTATAACACCGGGTGGATATAAATGCATGATTAAAAAAGTATATAATTTAAGCTTTACATTTGGGAGAAATTAAATTAAGGAAACAAAATTAGGATGAAGTTTAAGAATTTGCCAATATATGTCTACTGAAATTAAATGGTCAATTAACCGTGCAGTTTCGGAATGGATGCAATTGCTTTTACCTCTGGCTGTCGACCGAGGCGTTTGCATTATTACCAATATGGGTGCTAGTGAGTATTAATTGGTTTATCTACCATTTCCCATATTCTTGAAAAACGTCATGTCTCGTATAATATAATATTAATACATTTTGTAACTCATTTGTAGAGTCGCCACATGGTGCTCGAGAGGAGGTTTTACAGCTCGCTAGCAAACTGGGGATTAACATAAGCGTTGGCCTGGCTTATCAATCATCTGTTTCCGAAATAGGTATTCAATTACATACATAATAGTAAATGAATTTTCTTCATCATATGTAGAAGACAATACGATGCTAATGATTTATTTTGTGCTCAGGTGTGGAAAATCAACTGAAATATGCCGTTGGTGTAAGATTTCTCGGCACTATTTACTGTTTCCGTGAGTAGCACTCATCGTTCATATAAGTTTATATGTTGGCTGAACACTGATTTTTCAATCTGAGAACTTTTTGTGATTGCCCGATAGATGTTAAAATACGACTTAGCTTTGATCCGTGCAGGATGTTAGTGTGTATCTTGGAGCAGCTCCAATTGTTGAATGTCTGGAGATGTATACACCAGATGTTATAATCACTTCTCGAGTTGCTGATGCTTCTTTATTTTTAGCTCCGATGGTATGAATCTATATTGCCTCACCTGATATTCACACAATTATTATTATTATTATTATTATTTATGTATTTTAATTAATTAATTACTTTATTTTATTTTTATTTCTTTATTGTTTTATTATTATTATTATTAATTATGCCATGCCATCACCTGATGAATGGCTTCTCGTGTGATTAGATATTTGAATTAGGATGGAACTGGGACAAGTTGCACCTCCTGGCACAAGGTTCTTTGGTAGGTCACCTTCTGGAATGTGGTTGTCAACTCACAGGGGGTTATTACATGCATCCAGGTGATTTTCTGCTTCAGCTTCTCATAATAGTCGAGCTGATGCAAATAAATATCCATGTGCTGTATATAAGAATTTTATTACTGGTGGAATTATTTTATTGTGTGTAATATTCTTTAGGCGATAAGCATAGGAACATGTCTTTCCAAAATCTCCTCGACATTTCTCTTCCGTTTGCCGAAGTCACTTTTGACGGCACAGTACATGTCGCGAATGAAAGAAAGTAAAGAACACATATTTGAAGAATAGTTTGTATTCAACTTTTAACTGAGATTTCATTCATTCATTTCTTAATAATTACATCAGGGAATGTGTCACTATTTATATAGTAAAGGTAACCCTAAAATATGTGGCTAAAACTGCTACAGTACATTAATTCAAATTCTGTGTTTACTATTGTTACAGTACATCCTAACAGCCGGATGTACTGAATTAGGGCTGACGACATCTGCTGACGTCGGGTAGGTTTTCCTCATCTGAGACCCATTGTTGGTAGTACTCTCGACCTCTGAGCGACCTATCGTGCGACCTGAGAGGTCACCAACCTTGCGACCTGGCACTGCGCTCAACTCCAGGCCGCCAGGCATTAGGTCGCTAAGTAGTTTATAACCAGGCGACCTGAACTTATCAGGTCGTTCTCTATTATCCCCCCTCAATTCGAGGGCGGCGATAGGAACAACAGAGAGCTTATTCCGAAGCCGAGCAAAGAATTGATGAGATAGTGGTTTGGTGAAGACATCGGCAATCTGATCAATAGAGGGGACAAACCAAACTTGCAGCGATTTCTTGGCAATGAGGTCGCGAACAAAGTGAAGATCTAATTCAAAGTGCTTCGCACGAGCATGGAGAACAGGATTGGAGGCAATAGCAATAGCACTCTAATTATCGACCCAAATTGTGGGAACAGCAGGAAGCGTGACCTGAAGCTCGCTGAGCAAGGAGCGGATCCAAACCATCTCAGCAGTAGCATGAGCAAGACTGCGATATTCAGCCTCAGTGCTGGACCTTGAAACGGAGGTCTGCTTTTTAGAACACACCAGGAGACAATATTGCGACCTAGAAAAATACAAAAACCAGTGACGGATTTTCTGTCATCCAGATCACCAGCCCAGTCGGAGTCTGAAAGACCTTTCAGAGCAAAGAATGAGATTTTAGTGTAGGTGAGCCCATAAGAAGTGGTGCCAGCAAGATATCGCAGAATGCGCTTGACAACTCACCAGTGAGTGCTGAGAGGACAGTGCATGTATTGACACACTTTGTTCACACTGTAAGAGATATCAGGGCGAGTAATTGTGATATACTGAAGTGCTCCAACAATACTTCGGTAAAAGGTTGGATTAACAGTGGGCTCCCCTTGGGACTTAGAGAGAACAGGGGAGACAACCATTGGTGTAGGTGTAGCTTTAGCTCCAGACATACCTGCTCTTTCAAGAAGAGTCGAAATGTATTTGCCTTGATTTAAATGTAGACCTTGAGCAATGTGTGAGACCTCAATGCCAAGAAAATGATGCAGTTCACTGAGATTCTTTAGAGAGAAGGTGGAATCAAGGTGATTAATAAGTCGCGAAATTCCGACCTTGTCGCTGCCAGTGACAAGAATGTCGTCAACATATACTAAGACCCAGATGCTGCCCGAGGAACTGTGGGAGTAGAAGAGAGAGCTATCAGCTCGGGAAGCAGAGAAACCAAAACCTATAAGAACAACTCGTAATTTCCCAAACCAAGCGCGAGGAGCCTGTTTAAGCCCGTAAATAGCTTTTGACAATATACACACCAGAAGACTGGTACCCTCCTGTTCAAAACCAGGTGGCTGAGCCATGAAGATTTCTCGGTCCAGCTCGCCATGCATAAAGGCATTATTGACATCCAATTGTTGGACCGACCAGTTGTAGTTGACTGCGATGGAGAGCAAAACTCGGATAGTTGCAGCTTTAACAACCGGGCTAAAAGTGTCAGAGAAATCAAAACCGGGCACCTGACTGTATCCCTTGGCAACCAATCTAACTTTATAACGAGCAACAGAACCATCAGCATGAGTTTTTAATTTGAATACCCATTTGCAACCGATCAAGGACTTGCCCGGAGGTAGTTCAGAAAGAGACCATATCTGATTTTTAAGGAGAGCTGCATACTCTTCAATCATAATTGCTTTCCACTTGGGATGAGCTAAAACCTCAACATAGGAGGAGGGCTCCTTAAAATCGAGAAGCTGAGCACTGAGCACCTGGGGCTTGTAAATTCCTGCCTTAGCCCGTGTGACCATATGGTGTGTACCTGCAAGAGTGTTAGTTCGAGGAAAAGGAGAGACATGCGGAGAGCCCATAATTGGTAATTCAACAGTTAGGGGAATAGTGGATGGACTAGATTGGTTGGAGGATAGTGGGATTGGTTGATGGGGAGAACTGGGAGATTGGACCATTGGAGGTGATACTGAGGTCGCTGGATATGAATTCTGAGGTACTTGTATGGAAGGAGGTGGACCAAGTATGGAGGGCTGGGCATGAGACTGTGTGGAGGTCGCAGGCGATTGTGCGGAGGTCACACGTGGTTGTGGGGAGCTCGCTGGCACATGTGGGGAGATCGTTGGCACATATGGTGAGGTCTCTTGTGGTATAAGAGATGGAGAACCAAGGATCGATGGTTGAACGTTGGAGCAGGAGTGAGGTTCAGAGTTTTTAGAGAAGGGAAATTTGAGCTCGTCAAAGATCACATGTCTGGTGATTATAACTTTGTTATCTGGGAGTAGGACTTTGAAACCCTTATAGTGTTCACTGTAACCAAGAAATGTACTAGGAAGCGACCTGAACTGAAGCTTGTGTTTGTTGAGCTGTCTAAGATGAGGGTAACAGAGACACCCAAAAGGTTTGAGATGATTGTAGTTTGGGACTTGATTTAGTAGAAGCTGATGAGGACTTTTGTACTGAGTGATTTTAGAGGGTAATTGATTTATGAGATAAATAGCAGTGGTGAAGGCATCATCCCAGTATTTGATAGGTAGATGCGAATGAGAGAGGAGAGAAAGACCCTTTTCAACAATGTGGCAATGTTTTCTTTCAGTAAGGCCATTTTGTTGAGGTGTGTAGGGACAGGAGATTCGGCGGTGTATCCCCGAGGAGTGAAACAGATTTGTAAGGGCTATAAATTCCCCCCCTCCATCACTTTGTACCGATTTGATTTTAGATTTAAACTGAGTAAGGATAAGATTTTGCAGATGAGAGAAGGCAGCGAGCACATCAGATTTATGCTTTAGCAGATAGATCCAGGTATATCGAGTATAATGGTCAATAAAGGAAACATAATAGGAGAATCCATTCGAGGATTTGACTGGAGTAGGACCCCATACATCGGTATGTACATGATCAAAGGGTTTTGTATATTCGGTCCCTGAAGGAGAAAAGGGCAGTTTATGACTTTTACCCTGAAGACAAGCACAACAAGTAGAAAAGGTAATTTTATTAACATTAGAAATGGAAAGATTACAGGTTCTGAGAACTTCTTGTAATACATTATTGGCAGGATGCCCTAATCTAAGATGCCACAACTGTAGATCAGCTTCTTTATTCGGATCACTGGACTCAGTGATGAAGATACTAGGATTTTGTCTCACGAAGGAGGTAGATGTGGTTGATGGCGAGCTGGAGGGGTTGGCGAGCTGGATGTCAAACTTGTAAAGGCCATTCCTAATAGAGACTCGGAGAAGAATTTGATGTGTAACCTGGTCCTTTACATAGCAAGAAGTATGATGAAATTCAAAGTAAACAGAGTTATCTTGAGCAAATTGAGAGACACTGATGAGGTTTTTAGTGATGTGCGGAACATGAAGAAGTTTTTTGAGTAAAAAGGATTTGTTGCTGGAATGAAACTGTGAATTACCAATATGAGAAATACACAAACCTGATCCATTCCCTACTTGAACCTTGTTATTTCCTTGGAATTCTGAGGCAATGTTGAGATTAGCAAGATCATTTGTGACATGATTAGAGGCTCCAGAGTCAGCATACCAGCTCGCATCGCTGCCTGAATCTGACATCAGTGATAAGGCAGATGGATCAATACACTGTGTCACAGGATAGGCGCAGTAGGAGCTTGCTGAAGTGTTGAGACTGTTCTATGCATTGCACTGGGCAGTGTAGGCAGTATCAAAATGATAATAGCATTTGTCAGCAGAGTGGTTAGAGTAACCACATATTTGACAAGGCGACCTGTTTCCTGGTCTGAAACCTCTTCCACCTCGTCCTCTGTAGTTGTTGTTCCTTCCTTGGCCACCTCTTCCAGGTTGGCAACCTCCTCCTCTTCCTCTATTCGCTCCTGCACCAATCCAGGTGTCCTTTTTCTGACCGGAGTACTGATTGGCAATGTTGATAGTAGGGCTTGATCCTTCTGTGTTGATGAAGTTGGATGCATTTCCAGCTTCCAATCTGTTCTCAAAGATTAATAACATAGGCAGAATGTTCCTGAGTGTGAGTGAGTCACTCCGAGCTGTAGCTGCTACCACCACCGGGTCAAAATCTCCTCCAAGCCCGATGAGAATATTCATTGCTTGATCTTCTTCTGTAACAGGTTGACCAGCTGAAGCAAGCATGTCACGACAACTCTTGACTTTGTTAACATAGTCTCTGATGCTCATGGTTCCTTTCTTGATAGAGGAGAGCTGCATCTTGTACTGCATCTTCCTAGCTGCAGTCTGACTGGAAAAATTGGCCTCCAGAGCTTTCCAGATTTCTCTTGAGGATGCAAGAACAACCATCATGGTAAGTAGACTTTCAGAAAGAGAGGAGAGAAGCCAGGATGCTAATAACTGATCTTGCCGGACCCAGAGCAGGAATTCTGGGTTTACTGATCCTTCGGTGAACTGCAATGGAGGTCTGATTTCTCCAGTAAGATAGCCTTCAAGTTCATACCCTCTGACGGCTGTGTAAACTTGCATTTTCCAAAGTAAATAATTTGAGTCATTTAGTTTGATAGAGATGAGCTGATTTTGCAGTTGGATGGCTGAGTTTGAGGTAGAAGAAAGAGAGGTGTTTTGAAGTACTGAGTGAGAGCTCGCTTGAGCCTCATGATGTGAAGGTGTGATACCCTCCATCAGATGTAAGGACAGGGAAGAAGGAGACGAGAGAAGAGGTGTTCAGAGTCAGGTAAAAACCTGCTCTGATACCATGAAATAAAAGTAAAGAACACATATTTGAAGAATAGTTTGTATTCAACTTTTCACTGAGATTTCATTCATTCATTTCTTAATAATTACATCAGGGAATGTGCCACTATTCACAAAGCTCCGGATGCAAGAAAGAGATTTTTCTTGAAAAAGGATTGGTACTCTTCGCTCTTCTCTCTTTCTCTGTGTGTCCTGTATATTTACATGTCTGTGTTAAATAGAGTGTTAATTACGCATATACAAAAATATATATATATATATATATATATATGATTGTTACCTAACTCTGAGGAAGCCATTCTTATGTAAATGTCTTGGCCATCGGCCGACAAAACTCTGATATCGACCAAGTCCCCAAACCAGAT
>BMAC01000309.1:13866-29918 GCA_014905375.1 Phtheirospermum japonicum
GGTCTCCGATGAACGGTGTATGCGACGTCGGGGTCTGCGTCGGGGTCTGCGTCGCTGGATGATCAGGACCGAGACCCATGTAGTCGGTGGTCGAAATCAGATAAATGATGGGCCGACCCCATATCCGATCGGACGTGCGCTACTGGATCCTCGACGCAACGACATCTGATAAATTTATTAGATAATAATACGAGTATTTTACAAAATACCAGTATATATTAGACACCAAACGCATTAATAAAACCCAAATTAAAAAAAGCAGTTATAAAAAAAAGTGTGTTTTACAATAAGAATAAATTACATATATTTCAACCAAACTAATCACTTTCGCTATTAAATGTATCATCAAACTCATCTTCATCCTGTAACGCCCAAGTCTTTGTTTTTAATTTTCTTCTTATGTCGAGCCCAATTTTTTTTTAAATTATATTCTATTGTTACAAATACACTAAGCCTAATATTCAAATCCAATTGAATTATTTTGAATTATATTATTATAATCAAATTAATAGATTTTAGTTTTTAAAATAATTTCAATTTCTAAAATTATTATAATTTATTTATATTATAGTTATTTTTAATAATTTAAAATACTATTGGGTCGTTCACGAAATTATTTGATTTAAAACTTAAGTCGTTATTGGGTCGACTCTTTTCGGACTTTAAAAACGAGCCCAACGACAAACCAAGTCCACTAAACCTCTACCCTAACTTTCCAAATTTAAAACTATTCTTGGTATATAAAGAAATCCCAATTTTCATCCAACATTCACAAATTTATCAGCCGCAAGCAACAAGGTAAAGGTCATTCTTTGTTTTTCTAAAACTTTCTTCATAGAACACAAAACCACTCCAATTTCCAGCAGCCAATCCCTATCCTCACAATTGCCAACATCACCAAAATCACCAAACCGATGAATTCCCAGGCCCGGATCACCAATTGGCTGCCTCCGTTCACCAACGCAGCCGCCATAGCCATCCACTCTCGAAATCTCTCCACAAAAAGTCGCCATCGATTCCAGTCGGTGTGAAACTGTAGCCGGATCGCCACCCCCTATACCTTCGGTCATCGAGAACTAGCCAGCAAACCCACGACCCCAAGTTGCCATCGCCGACTTCTAGTTCGTTGGGTTGTCGACGTAGGAGAACCATCACCGAGCGGCCCCACAAGGAACCAGCCGAGTCGCTCACCCCTGCCAAAGTCATCAACACCATGTTTTTTCCGAAGGTCTCCAGGCCCGAACAACCACCACCCAGAACCCCAACTCTGCCACGACAAGCTTTCGTGAACCCAAGGGCCGAAGCCTTTCTCGAACCCAAAGCCCGACTCCATCGCAGGCAAACCCAAAACCCGACCGACTGAAACCCACGTCGACCCAAACCGTCTACACCCCAGACAGCCCGCAATTACATTATCAACGCCGAAAATTCACGTCGCTAGAATCGCCACTACGCCGCCACGCCACCGAGCCCAGCCGATGGAGCCCTTGCCATCACGGGTCGTCGCCCATCGACAGAGATGCTGAGCCACCGCAGAGCCAGAGGTCATCGCCTCATCTGCCGCCGAAGAGATTGAAGGCGAAGCTGCCGCCGTTTCCTTCCGCCGCCGCTCTAATTTTCACCGCCCGCCGCAATCGCCGCGTGACTTTGCCGGAAAGGGGCTGTCCAGTCGAAGTCAAAGGAGGGGTGGGTTTCGCCCCGTCCGTCACCCGGCTGCCGGAGGATGCCGCCGCTAAGCCTATCCCTGCCTTTGTCCACCAAACGCCATCACCACCGGGGCTGCGCTTTAGCGTCGCCGTTTCGCCGGAGAGGTGTCGGCCGATTTGGGTATTTGGAGAAGTAGAAAAGGAGGAGGAAGGAAAAGAAAGAAAGGGGGCAGACAGGTTAGTGAAGGATTAGGGCTGAGCCCATTTTTTTTAATCCAAACTTTCTAAAAAATTCCAATTTTACCCCAGGGACTCTTACCCTTGTTCAATTGACCCCAACAACTTTATTCCAAGTTCAATTGACCCCCAAGACTTTTATCCTTGTTCGATTGAGTCACCAATTTTATCCAAACCCAAGATTCAGCCCCCAAGTTTATAAGAAACTCCATTCTAGCCCAAAGAACTTTCAAATTATTTTTTTTCCTGTCCTCCAACTTCATGAACACTACCAAAAGCATCCATAACTACCATTTTATCGAAATTCCATGACCGGGCGTTCGAATCAAGTTTACGAATTCTTTATCTTTTCAAATATTCCAAATTAATTTTTAAATCCAAGTTCTAAGTTAAGCTATTATATTCAATATAGGAAATGAGGGTTCTCGAAACTAGGATTTTCAAGCACAAGCATCTACATTCAATTTTTCACGAAACAACATTCAAAGGTGGGTGATTCTAAACTCTTTTCAAAACTATGTTTGTCTATGTTAAATGCAATTATATGAATTATCTATTCTCAATGCAACATTCCATAGTAGCTTTCGAGCTAAAACAATGATAGTGTGTTGTAGCCATTCATTCATGATTTATATGATTTCTTATTAACATTGCCGAACGTGTTCCATGTTTGTCTATGTTAAATGCGATTATATGAATTATTTATGTCTCAATGCAACATTCCATAGTAGCTTTCGGGCTAAAACAACAGTAGCTTTCGAGCTAAACAACAGTAGCTTTCGGACTAAAACAACAGTAGCTTTCGAGCTAAATCTATGGTTGGCCAACATCTATGAACGACTGACAGTGTGTTGTAGCTATTCATTTATGGTTTGTATGATTTGTGTTTAATGTTGACAAACAAATCCCCACTGAGCGAGTTGAAAGCTCACACCCATTTTATCAAACTTTTCAGGTTGAGGAGTTGGATGTGGTACGAGGCGGTGGATGCGAAGATGTTATTTTTAATGTTATTTCTATGAATTGGTATTTTAATTTTATGACAAGTTTAAAGTAAAGTTTGAGACTTGTGTTTTACATTTAAGAGTTCATGAACAGTTAAATTGCTAATATTTTGATCAGTAAGTGAATCTCCTATTTTAAATAAAGGTTTAAATTTTATTCACGCTTCCGCTCAATTTTTATTGTGATTGTGATTTATTGAAAACTCACGCCCTTGATTTTGGAAGTTTTATTTATAACGAATCCAATTTTACACTTTTCGAAAATGGGGCGTGACAGATTTTCACCAGGGAGGCAAGAAATTCAATCCAAAGAACTTAAGTCATGAGGTCAGACATATTCCATTTCGATGACCAGCCAAAAGAGGACAAGTACGTGTCGTCCTTCACATTCCATGAGTCTGATGAAGCACCCCTTGATCACCCACATTCGGACGCGTTGGTTATCATGGTGCCTATTTTAGGAATCCAAACACACAGAGTCTTGGTCGATCCGGGAGCCCATGCCAGCCTAATCTACTTGTCAGCCTTCCAAAGGATGAGAATACCAAGAGAGTATATCAATCCATGCAATGACCAAATCAAAGGAATCAGCGGCGAATGCGTCCAAGCTCTATTCCAGGTCAGCTTGTCAGTAGAATTCGGTACTAGAGAGGAGAAAAGGATAATAATCAGCATCTTCAAAGCAATTGATGTGCCCAGCAACTATAATGCTCTGATTGGCAGGCCGGCCCTCTATGACCTCAAAGGTGCAATGTCGGTCTACCATTACTCAAATAAATTTCCAGGCATGATGGGAGAGTGTGAGCACTGAGGAGACCAAGTAGCATCCCGAGAGTGCAGCTGGTCTATTAGAACAAGATAGATAAATATGGTAGAGCAGATGGAGAAAGACGAAGATCTGGTTGAGAATCCTAACGGTGATGATCCGAGCAATATAATTTCTGAAAAAAAGACAGACACTCAGATAGAAGAAATGATGTATGCAAACTATGAAAAAAAAAAGAGACAAGGATGTGCGAAACTCAAAGAGAGCAACCGAGCTAATGGAGGGGGAGCCGATGAAAGAGCTAAGACTCGAGAAGGATGCTGAAAAATATGTCGAGTTGTACCAAGTCGAACAAAACAAAGATGAACTAGAGATACATGGTGACAAATCTGAGATTGAGCTGACCGAATAGGAAATTGCTGACTTGAGTAGGGATCGAGTTCGTCGGCCAGGAAAACAAATGATGAGGGAGCTGGAAAAAGGTAGTGACTGTCGAGCAAGAAAGTTAGTTGAGCTCGGCGAAAATGAGCTCGAACACCAGAAGTCGAGTTTGAAAAGAAAGGCTACATACGATGAACCGATCGAAGACCTGGATTGGGTCTCAGTCGATGAGCTCGACCCAAACAAGAAGCTCCGAGTCGGCCATTATCTCCAGGGACCTATCCAATCCGAGCTGATAAATTTTTTGAAGGTGAAACAGGACATCTTTGCTTGGATGCATGCTGACATGCAAGGAATAGATCCTGAACAGGCTTGTCATCAGCTCAACATCAATAAGAATGTGAGATTGGTCATCCAGAACAGAAGAAAGCTCAGCCTAGACAGATATGAGGCATTAGAGCTGGAGGTGATAAAGTTGATGGATAACAAGTTCATCCGAGAGGTTAGGTATCCAGTTTGGGAATCCAACCCTGTGCTCATCAAGAAGCAGACCGGCCAATGTCGGTTGTGTATCGACTTCTTGGATCTGAACAAAGCATGCTCGAAGGACAGTAATTCACTTCTACACATCGATTACATGGTTGACGCCACTACAGGGTATGAGCTGATGAGTTTCATGGATGCATACTGTGGGTACAATAAGATCCCAATGCACCCATGTGATCAGGAGCATACATCTTTCTACTCAGAAAGAGGACTTTATTGCTACACCATGAAGTCATTCGGCCTGAAGAATGCTGGAGCCACTTCCCAATGCCTTATGAACAAGATGTTTGCAAGTTTGGTAGGAAAGTCAATAGAAGTTTATGCAGATGACATGATTGTTAAGTCATTGTACTCATTCGATCACATTGATGATCTTAATAAAATGCTCTCGATTTTACGTGTTTACGGCATGATGTTGAACCCAAAAAAATGTTCTTTTGGAGTTGTTCTGGGAAATTCTTAGGTTATATGGTGAGCCAAATAAGAATCAAAGCCAATCCAGAAAGAATCCGGCCATAACCGAGCTGCAGCCTCCCCAAAGTATAATACAAGTGCAAAGCCTGACCGAAAAAATGGCCGCCCTGTAGATCTATTGACAATTACAAACCCTTCTTCAAAGCAATTAAGAAGAATAAAAACTTTAAATGGACACAAGAATGCCAGACAACTTTTAAAGAGCTGGAGAAATGCATGGCAAGCATGCCGACCTTACAAAAATCAATGAAGGAGGAGCCGCTCTATCTCTACTTGGCAATCTCAGTGGTGGCGGTCAGCTCGGCACTCATAAAATCTGATGAGCTCGGACAACACCTAGTATATTACACGAGTCATGGCATATATGCTGCCGAGCTGAGGTACTCGGCCATGGAAAAGCTGGCCTACGCTCTTGTCATTTCCTCACGAAAGCTGCGCCCATACTTCCTTGAAAATCGAATAATAATGCTAACGAGCTTCCTTCTGAAGCAAATCATGCACCGACATGACACATCCGGAAGGATGATCAAGTGGGCCATTGAGCTTGGATAGTCTGACATAACTTATGATCCAAGAACGGTTATCAAAGGACAAGCTCTGGACGAGTTTATAGCTGAGTTCACCCCGGTAGTCGAATCAGTCCCGCAAGAGGCCGAACAATGATATATGTACGTTGATGGGTCGTCAACGACTGGCCAAGATGGAGCTGGAATCGTATTGGTTATCCTTAAAAAGAATTATTTCTGCTCGGTCGTACTCTTCCAGTTCCCTTTGACTAACAACAAAGCTGAATATGAAGCTCTCCTAGCAGGCCTCGAAATAGTTGCCTAAATAGGGATTAAGAATTTAAAAATCCAGAGCGACTCTCAACTAGTAATGAATCAGATTAACTGAGAATACGAGACCAAGGAACTTAGAATGACACAATACTTAGAACTTGCCAAAGCACGCGGAGCTGAATTTGAAGCCGAGATCATCCACATCTCACAAAACGACAATGTCCCAACATACTCCTTGGCTAAATTATCATCAAGTCTAGGTGTTGAGGAACTGGATACAGTAATGGTCAGCCACCACTCAACAACAGCGCTTGACACCGTCGCTGCCTACTCGGCTAGCCAAGCCAACCAGAAAGAGGAAGGTCAAACTGAAAAGGGGAACAGGAATGAATGAGTGCTCCCAGAAGACTAAGCTGAGGCCCGATCAATACAAACAAAATCAGCTCGGTCTACCATAATGGACATGCTATTATACAAGAGGGGATATTCCGTTCTCCTACTCTGGTGCTTGAATGAACAGGATGCCGAATATGAACTGAGAGAAGTACGTGAGGGCATCTGCGGAAACCACGCTGGAGGACAGTCGTTGGCTCACAAACTTATCCGGCAAGGGTATTACTGCTCGACCTTGAAAAAGGATGCGGTAGAGAAGGTCAAGAAATGCGAAAAATGCCAAGTATTTGCACCCCAGATCAACTCTCCAGCAGAAACCCTCAATTCCATATATTCGCCACCCGTTCGCCAAATGGGGAATTGATCTGACCAACCCGCTATCGAAGGGAAAAGGAGAAGTCAAGTACGTAGTTGTTGCGGTGGGCTACTTTACCAAATGGGAAGAAGTCGAGCCATTGGCATCTATAACCGACCAGAAGATCATCAATCATATGTAGATTTGGCGTGCCACTCTCAATAGTGTCCGACAATGGCAGACAGTTCGACAGCAAAAGATTCAAGACATTTTGTGGAGAGCTGAACATCAAAAATAATTTCTCTACACCATAACACCCTCAATCGAATGAACAAGTTGAAGTGGTCAACAAAATCCTCAAGTACACAATGAAAAAAAAAGTTGGGAAATCTGAAAGGCAATTGGCCAAAAGAGTTGCCTGGTATTTTATGGTCATACAGAACAACACGCCGCTCATCCACCGACGAAACCCCATTCTCTCTCGCCTTCGGATCGAAAGCAGTTATACTAGTTGAGATCAGCATGACATCTACCGAGTAGCACACTTCGAGCAAGAGAAAAATGACTTGGCGTGCCAAGCTACACTAGACCTCCTCGAGGAGAAAAGAACAAATGCTGAACTGAAAATGCGATCTACAAGCAGATAAGTGAACGTTATTACAACTCGAAAGTGAAAGCCAGAACCTTCAAAGTCAGTGACCTGGTCCTCAAGCGCATCTCTGGATCAAAACAAAGTCCTCCAAATCAAAATGGGAAGGACCATTCAGAGTATCAGAATTTCTAGTAGGGGCTTACCACCTAGAATATGTAGATGGAAAGAAGTTCGCGCATCCCAGGAATGTCGTTTACTTAAAGAAATACTATCAAAAAAGTACTCAATTTTGTTTCCTCACAACAAACACTGAGCATGTTTTTAAAGCAAAAATTATACCCTCATTTCGAATACAGAACAACAAGGTCAATAATAAAATAGCTGGGCTGTCGGAATCATGAAGCCGACCTCACTCACGTAATCTAGATTCGACCGAACCAGGTCAAGCAAAAGAATGATGGACCAACCTCATTAGGTTGACCTCGCCCGCAAAAACATCATCAAAGCAACTTAGATCACCAATAGTATAAAAAGTGATGACCTCATGAAAATACAAGCCAACTCAAGCCACCATAAAAATACTTCTAAAAAGATAGAAAAGTCTTAAGGAAAAGAGCCACCCAAATAAAACTCGAGCTGACATAAAAACATGTTGAGACAATAATTAATTAAATAAGAGAACCACACAGAGTAAATCAACCCTGAATAAATCCCGACAGACTCTCGAGCCACCAAACTCCAACTGTAGAGCTCAAATGTGCTCAGTCGAGCTCATCAGCACAAGCCGGAGAACCCAGGTCAACAATAAAGAGCAAAATTTAAATATTTCGAGCTCAAAATGTCGAGTTCAATTGTGTCGGCACACAAGAAATAGCGAATTTAAAAATTCTGAGCTCAAAATGTCGAGTTCAATTATGTCGTCACACAAAAAAGAGTGAATTTAAAATTTTTGATCTCAAAGTGCCGATCTCAAAATGTCGAGTTCAATTGTGCCGGCACACAAAAAAGAGTGAATTTAAAAATTCTGAGCTCAAATTGCCGACCTTAAAATGTCGAGCTTAATCAGGCCAGCAAACACAAAAAGGCAATATATGAATATATTTAAGCTGTCGAGCTGTGAAGCCGAAAATGCAAAAAAGAGAAGCTACCCGAAAATAAATTTACTAAAGGTAAAACATACCGAAGGAAAAGTCGGCCGACCAGAACAAGCCGACCGAAATTCATTTAAGTTGGTAAGTTCGAATACATCAAGATCGACCGCCCAAAAGTGACTCACCGACGAAGGAACAGAAAAAATAACCAAATCAAAAACATAAGCTAATCATCACCGCCATCCTCATCATCGCCCTCCTGCTCATCGCCGAGCTCAGCACCCATATCGTTGTCCTCGCCCACCATGCCGAACTTCACTATCTTCTCAGCAATGTGCTTCTCAAAGTCAGCAATGGATCCACCATACTTCAGCATTTGAAGGGCTTCCTCCATGGTGGACAGGTAAAAAGCACTCATTATCGGCGTAGGGTTCTCGGTCTTGTACTCTTTGGCCCCGTCAACCTTCCCCCTTGTTCAAGCCTCTTCCCCTTATCGAGAGCGGGTTTCAACCAGCTCGGCATGGCTCTTAAGCAGCTCGTCATTCTGAGCTTTCAGAGTGTCTGGGTCGAACTCAGCACGGCTTCGACGGTCTGCTCCACCTTTTTAGCCCGGCCATCTAAATGTCACGATCAAGGACGATCCTGGTACATTGATCGTGGGTCATCTGAAGAGCAGCGTGATCCCGTTGAAGTCGAGCATGATCCCTTCGGAGGTCAGAAAAGTTCCGGCGTGCCAACTTCATCAAATGAAGGCTTGATAGAGGTTCATCTCCGAGAACTCCAGCTGGTTGTCTCCATTAAAATTTGAGACCCAATGATATAAACCAGGACCCCAAGTACGAGCAGCGCTGTTCGAAAATTCAGAAAAAGGATACCCCGCAGCTGACCCGCTGGAACCATTCAAAGCATAACACCCCGAATAATCATACCCCTGATGGGCTGAGTAAGAACGAGGACCTCCAAAAATAGTATCCTCCTCGTTCTCCACAGTGATGGGCTCCTGATGAGAACTTCCTTCGCCAACTTGAGGAGCTGAGTATGGTTCTGGAGGAGCAGACGGTGCGGACAAGCTGGCCTTTTTTCTTCCTCCCACTAGCCTCTTCGTAGTTTTCTTGTTCTTCTCCAAGAACTTAGCAGCCCTGTCAACCGCAGAAAGAGACATGGTTCTATCAAAGAAGGGATAAAACACTGCAAATGAAGAATGTAGAGCTCAGTAGAAATACAAATACGATGGACTAAAATCTAGATACTGATCAAGCCGAGCAAATGATCTCAACAGAAAATGTCAAGTAGACAAGCTCGGCACATGGAGTCATTCTGGTCGACAATTTAGAAATAAGCCAAAATATACGTTTGAACAGAAAATGCCTAACTAAAACTGTCGGGCTACCGAGCTAGACAACACCGTCGGCCAGTGACCGTCGACCGACGCCGAGCAGAAAATTCCGAGCAGATGAGCTCGGCACTAAGAGTCATTCTTGTCAGTAACTTGAAAATAAACCATGCGAGTATTTTTTACCAGATGGTTTGAATAGAAAGTGCCGACCAGATGAGCTCAAATACCGAGCTGATGAGTTAAAAAAAGAAAGAATCACTGGGAATAGTGGGTCCTAGTTGAGTTCGAAGAGGAGAGTCCCTGAGACCATCCCTTCAGAGTTTGTCCTTGGTCAGCATGTTCTTGTAGTTTTTCGACGTTGGGTCAGAATCTAAAATGTTATACAGGCGACCGAGAAAATCCTCACTAGGAACTGCCGACCAACAGTAAGGTGAAAACAAGGGCGAATAATGAGGGATTAGATAAAAGTAAAGAAGACAATTTTGGTGCCATACTAACCAAATTTTTTAAGAGAATTCGGGGGGTTGTAAAGTGAGCCATCGGGATTCTTCGTCTGCCAGTACCCCCCGACATAGAACCAGTATAGCTTCTATGTTTGGAGGGTATCGGGGAGCCCCATCACAAGGTGCTTAAACTCGCTACCTCGAACCAAAGCATAGTAAAACCCGGACCTGACCCCCTCGGACACTTTGAAAAGTTAAAGCCACCGTAGCTCCACGAGAGTGGGGGCTGGCCAACCATTCTAGTTGAAAAGCACATGCAGACCCAAAGTCCGAGCCACAACAGATAATGAAGCTGGAAGATGGGTAATCTCAAGCCATTAAGAATGTCAGTGAGAAGTTGGGGGAGCGGGAAGGAGACCCCAAAATGAATGTTGTCTTCGAACAAAGTGGTGCAAGAGGCTGGTGGGCAGTGAATCTGCTCAACATCATAAGGTAGGAACAGATAAACAGACCTGGGAACACCACGCATATCCTTATATGAGGCTAAGTCATCATCAGTCAATGTGCTTTGTTCAACGTCTATACCGAGCTCAGCCTCATCCCAATCGCGAGGGGCTAGCCTCTTCCAATGGCCTACTGAAGTGCGTTCACTAGGTCGAGCCTCCCAGAACGCCAAGGTTTCGGGAGGCATCGACCTCGTACTGACTATAGATGTTCAATATTGTTTGGCCCATGGTGCTCGTCGGGCATCTTCCGCAAAATCCTGGCCGGGGAGGTCGTCCAAGGGCTCAAGCTGATCTGAGCCAAATTCAAAATTGTTGATCACTACTCCAGTCCAATCCGAGCTCAAACCTCGCGCCCAAGTTGACCCATAAATCATTTATTCTTCGGGATGGTCAATTAAACCATAGTGATGTTCCTGAAAAAACCCACTCCGAGTTCTGAATTCACAACCCAGCCCAAATTACCCACCGGGCCCGAATGGCTGGCCCTGGCCGAACTGAGGATACCCGCCGAACTAGTTGTCCTCACCTGAAGATTGCTCAAAGGTAAAGGGTCGTCCTTAACCAAAGATCTCCCTCGCGCCGAAGCTCCCGTATTGATTGAACTTGGATTCGCCGCCCTGGTTTTTTGGGGTCCAAACTGGCAGCTACCCTTACAGCTCTCTCGAAGACCCGAGAGCCATCCGGATAGTAGACAAGACTAGACATGAACAAGATTTGAAAGAAAAAGAAATTAACTTTGAACAAGAGAAGATCGAAGTGTTGGGGCTGGTCCAGTGGGGACTGAAGAACGAAGACTTTTCGAACTGAGGGGTTGAAGGGAGAACGAAGATGGGTATTTGTTGGAGATTCTAAAGAAGCAAAGAGAAGGAGAGGGATAAGAGAGATGAAGAATTGGTGAAGGCTTAGAAGCTTATTCATAGGAAGAAATAAGGAATCAAAAGGTATAAGAACCCAAAGGACGCTAGAAGACAAAGGCCTGCAAAAGATGCCACCTCGTGAAGCGCAACGTTCAAACTCCTCGTGGAGCGGAGCTGACGAGACTGAATACCCCAAGATTTGACCATCTCGGTTTATTTGGATGACCATAACTCAATGAGTCCGAACTCGCCTACTCGTAGCCGACTGCGCACTCAGGGGCTTGTTGATAGTTTATATCATCCCAAAGACCCGAGAAAAAGAAACCGAGTCGAGCTAGTTTAAGTAACCTAAGAAACCCACCCGGCCGAGCTGGGCCACATCGTCGACTGACACCAAGCATCGATGACAAGCCGCCGAGCACTCCCGCGCAGGACACCGAGTCCTACCGAGCAGCCCACCGAGAAGGAGCTACTGAGCCACTGAGCACTCCCGCATAGACCGCCGAGTCCTGCTGAGCATCCTGCCGAGCAGGAGCTGCCGATCGCTCCTACACAAGTTGTCGAGTCCTGCCGAGCAGCACCGCCATGTAAGAACCGCTGAGCTACTGATCTCGGCCATACCGTCGACCAACGCTGAGCATCGATGTCGAGCTGGACATACCATCGACCGGCGCCGAGCATCGATGTTGAGCTGCCGAGCACTTCCGCACAGGCCGTCGATTCCTTCCGAGAGGCGCCACCGAGCATAAATCATCAAGCTACCAAGCTGGGCCATACCATCGACCAACCACCGTAGAAAAATGCCGAGCATCGACGTCAAGCCGTCGAGCACTCCCGCGTAGGCCACCGAGTCCTACCAAGCATCCTGCTGAGCAGAAACAGTTGAGTTGCCGATCGCCCCTGCACAAGCTGTCGAGTCCTGCCAAGCAGGAACCACCAAGCTGCCGAGCTGGGCCATATCGTTGACCAACCACCGTCGACTGCCGCCGAGCACTCCCGTGCAGGCCGTCGAGTCTTGCCAAGAAGCACCGCCGAGATGGACAGCACCATCAACTGGTCGTCGGCAAGCCACCATCGAGCAATGCCGCCGAGCAGAAAATGCTGAGCAGGATGTGTTCCCCCGGCGCGTATGCGGCATGCTCGGTTCACTTTCGGTCACTTTTCGAGCTAGAAATGTCGAGCTGAAGTACTAGACCAATGTCCTAGAGCTCGGTTGGTGAGAAAAATAGCTAAGGTCGGCACTAATTCGGTGGAAAATAGTTGAGGTCGGCATTGAGGTGGTGGAAATGTGAGCAGTAAATCATTGGACCAATAAAAAAGAGATAGGTGTCCAGTTAGGGTTTCAAGAGAAAACTATAAATAGCCTCTCCAAGAGAGAGAGAATAGATCCCAATTTTTGGAGAGAGAGAGACATAAAGAGTTCTAGAGAGAGAAAGATTGTATCAAGAGATTAAATATCTGTAAAAGAATCCGGCCCAGGCCGATCCGATCTGATTTTTAGAAATAAAAGTTAAGCACTTTTTCCTACTCATTTTATGTTGGTTGATTGATGGTTTCCATATAGTTTTTTGTGTTAAAATTGCTTAGTCTACTCTTAGCTTAAACAACATGAATTAGAGAAACCTAGCTGGCTGGCTGATTATGTCAATAATGTCATGTAGTTGGTCAGTCAAGAGGGCTCAACTTATGGAGACAAGTTGGTTTTTTAGACTTACTAAATTCACATCTTCTTATAGTATTTCTTACCTAATGTGGATAGCACATCAAGTGAGCCTTTAATCTATTCTCAAGAAGCTAATAGAAGGAATGGGTAGAGGCAATGCAAAAACGATTTTGAGACAATGGAAGAGAACCGCACTTTGATACTAACTAAACTGCCTTCTAGAAAAAGAGCATTGGCTCAAAGTGGGCATATAAGATTAGAAGAAATCCACATGGTAATATTGAAAGGTATAAGGTAAGGTTGGTGCAATGGGATATCTGCAAGTAGAAGGGGTGGGTTTCATAGAGAGTTTCTCACTTGTGGCAATATTGGTCGTGGTTAGATTGTTAATTGATTTGGCTACACAACACAAATGGCCTCTGCATCATATAATGATATAAAAAATGCATTTTTACACGGGTTTTGGGATGAGGAGGTGTACATGCTGCCACCTGCAGGTTATTTTAAGGCTAAACTAAGAGACGTTTGTCTACTAAAAGGAAGTCTATGTTTATTAAAATAGGCATCTAGACCATGGAACTTAGAATTATCCGAGAAAATGTTGGAGTTTAGTTTCACAAAGTCTTGTTATGATAATTATCTGTATTTCAGAAGGACAAACAAGGATCTAGGACTAGTCATATTTTTCGATGGTTTAGAAGTGATGAGAACAAACAAGGGTACTCACCTTAGTCAAAGAAAGAACAGAACGGATTTAATGAAGAATGTTTGGGTGCAAAACTGTGATCCTTTATGCACTCATTTTTCTCAAGTATATAATAATGCGACACGGAATGGATAATTGCTATGGGAAATAAAGAGGTTTAAAAGGTTAGTTAGGATATTTCTCTACCTGAATTTATCCAGACCAGATATGTCTTCTGGAACTTAGCAACTTAGTCAATTTGTACATGCACCTGCTGTTGTAAAATATTGCTACAAATAATAAAATCAATTAAATAGCAAGTAAATAATTAAATAAGTAAATAGCAAAGTTTAAGGTAAGAAGGAAAAGATCCTGAATTGAGGTGCACAAAAACACTGTCCTAAGAAGAGATACGCCATCTAAACACAGAGCCTGGCGGCGTTCTTTTTCCAAGATACAATAACTCCTTTAAAACGAACCAATCATCATCCACATTTGCCCAACTAGAGTTGTGTAAATATGTAAATATGTCCTTTATATGAAAGATATGAGTATAATATAATACTTTATATTGTAGTAATATAATGAAAAAGAATACTTGAAACCTTGTATTGGTTTTATGAAAATAAAGAGAAATTGTGTTAGTAAGAATAGAAGTTTGTGTGATTGATAAGAAGTGTATTTTCTTGCAAATGAGTCATTGGTTTATATAGGAAAAAATCTAAAGGTTTTAAAATCATAATATTAAAAGCTATTAAAAGTCATTAGTATGAAATCAATTTCATTTGACTACACAAATATGCATGCTTGTATTTCAAAAATTATTTTTTAATCAATTCAAAATATGTAACCTCTACACAATAAATTTTTAATTCAAGATTAGTAACCCCCACAATAAATAAAAAGTAAACTCATGGGGTTATAATATATTTGAATAAATTATATTTTAAAATTGAATTAGATTTTTCAACAATCCCCCACATAATTCAATATTAAAAATATATAAGAAAATAATATTATTGTTGAGCAAAATATACCATGTAATAGGTGATAGGTGTCTTCCGGACTTGAACCTTCACTTACTGACAACTAGTTTCATCTGAAGAATCATAGTGACGTAAAGTCTTGAACTAGACTCTTTGAAACAGATTACACTAGTAGCACACATGATATGGACTTGGATCAGTTTTATCGGTTTTGCGCTATTAACGGTAATGCGCTGGTATCTTGTATTCATGAATATTTCTAAGGATCAGCCTACATCCCTGAGTAGCGACCACACTACGATCATTCAAATAGGTGAGTCTTCCAAGGGTGTTTGTGATCAACACCCTTCAAAGCTATTGCCTTGTACTTCATTTAGAGATATACTCTTCCTTTTATCCATCACAAATCAGCACCAACACCTTAGGAATGGAACTGAGAAATCCCCCTTATTTATATGTGCTGAATTTAGTCATCTTTATAGTTTCGTTTTTATCTATTGAACCTCTTTCATGGGATCTCCAATCACGGAGGTTAGGTTCTCACTATGATGACCTATTTATAGGCTTCAGTCCCATTCCCCTTGATGTTTCTGAACAATTTTCTTAGCCAACCCCTTAGTAAGGTTGTCAGCTAGATTATTCTCGAATTTCACAAAATTCAGAGATATTACTCATTGATTGAGTAATTGCCTTATAGAATTATGTCGTATACGGATATGCCTCCCACTACAAAAAAACCCGGCGATACTGACGGCCAAATCCGTTAGGATTCCGTCAGTATATGAAATACTGACGGCCTCCTGACGGATAATGGCCGCCAGTACTGAGGTATCATCGAAATCCCGACGGCACATTTACGGATCCCAAAACCCAGAGGATAGCTGTAAGTTTTATATGTTATATATATAACCGATTTATTATAAAATCTGATAAAAGTTATTATAAAATCTGATAAAAGTTGTTTGGTAATAATAACTGAAAATTCTGATATCAGGAGGATTATGAGAGGGCTTTGGAGGAGAGGCGTGCTGCGTCTTCTGATGATAGCAGCCCTCAGGTAGACCCGAACGAGGTCTACCTACAGGTCGTCGGGAATAGAAAGGGTCGACGCTATGGCCTTGGATGCTTTGGGAAGACTCAGAAGGGCTGCAGTACTTCTTCCACCTCCACCGCCGATGTTCGTCAACTCCAGACGCAGGTGCAGTCCCAGCAGGAGCAGCTTGAGCAGCTTCAGCGGATCCGCGATGAGCAGTCGCTAGAGATTCAGCGGATCCGTGAGGAGCAGGAGCGTACCTAGTTGACGCTCCGTCAGCAGATTGAAGAAGCTGTTGCTCGGGCCATGGCTCGTCAGCCTCCCCCTGATCCGGATGGT
>BMAC01000309.1:41642-63625 GCA_014905375.1 Phtheirospermum japonicum
TCTGTATCCCGGTTGCGAGAAACACAATCGATTGTCCTTAGTTGCTCGTCTTATGAATTTAAAATCGGAGCATGGCATTTCTCAGAAATGTTATGATCAATTTATTGATTTAATCAAAGAGATCGTGCCAGAAGACAACAATGTTGCAGATAATTTCTACGAAAGTAAGAAGTTGTTGAGAGGTATAGGGTTACCGGTAGAGAAGATAGATTGTTGCGTCAAGAACTGCATGATTTATTGGAAGGATGATTTGAATCTGGATAAGTGCAAGTTTTGTGATCATCCACGGTTCAAACCCGCGAAGAAGGGACAAACTAAACGGCGCAAGTCCAACTTAGTTCCGTATAAGAGGATGTTTTATTTTCCTCTAACGGCCCGCCTGCAGAGGTTGTACGCATCTAAAACAACGGCAGAATGATATGCGGTGGCATGCAGAACATACGGTAGAGGATGGTGTCATGCACCACCCGTCAGATTCTGAGGCTTGGAGGCACTTCGATCAAACTCATCCAGAGTTCGCAGCTGAAACTCGAAACGTAAGATTAGGTCTATGTACAGACGGATTTCAACCTTTTGGAAGTTTCGGAAAACAATACTCTTCATGGCCGGTGATTGTCACACCATACAATTTACCTCCCTGGATGTGCATGAAAGAGCAGTATATGTTTCTCAGCGTTCTCGTCCCGGGGCCACAAAACCCCAAAGATAAGTTAGACGTTTTTCTACAACCATTGATTGAGGAGCTCAAGCAGTTGTGGTCCGACGGTGCTATCTCGTACGATGTATCTAAAAAACAGAACTTTCAGATGCGAGCGGCCCTTATGTGGACCATCAGCGACTTTCCTGCATACTCGATGTTGTCTGGTTGGAGCACGTCCGGTCGAATGCTTGTCCGTATTGCATGAAGCGTTCAGGTTTCTATTTTTTAGATACATCGTACGAGACAGCACCGTCGGACCACAACTGCTTGAGCTCCTCAATCAATGGTTGTAGAAAAATGTCTAACTTATCTTTGGGGTTTTGTGGCCCCGGGACGAGAACGTTGAGAAACATATACTGCTCTTTCATGCACATCCAGGGGGGTAAATTGTATGGTATGACAATCACCGGCCATGAAGAGTATTGTTTTCCGAAACTTCCAAAAGGTTGAAATCCGTCTGTACAAAGACCTAATCTTACGTTTCGAGTTTCAGCTGCGAACTCTGGATGAGTTTGATCGAAGTGCCTCCAAGCCTCAGAATCTGACGGGTGGTCCATGACACCATCCTCTACCATATGTTCTGCATGCCACCGCATATCATTTGCCGTTGTTTTAGATGCGTACAACCTCTGCAGGCGGAGCGTTAGAGGAAAATAAAACATCCTCTTATACGGAACTAAGTTGGACTTGCACCGTTTAGTTTGTCCCTTCTTCGCGGGTTTGAACTGTGGATGGTCAAAAAACTTGCACTTCTCCAGATTCAAATCATCCTCCCAATAAATCATGCAGTTCTTGACACAACAATCTATCTTCTCTACCGGTAACCCTATACCTCTCAACAACTTCTTACTTTCGTAGAAATTATCTGCAACATTGTTGTCTTCTGGCACGATCTCTTTGATTAAATCAATAAATTGATCATAACATTTCTGAGAAATGCCATGCTCCGATTTTAAATTCATAAGACGAGCAACTAAGGACAATCGATTGTGTTTCTCGCAACCGGGATACAAAGGTTTTTTTGCATCTTTTAGAATATCGAAAAATTTCTTCGCCTCGGGATTAGGTGATTCATCCAACTCAATGTCATTCATGTCGAAATTAGGACCGAAAACATCTCGCACCATATCGACGTACGCATTTGATGATGATCCCCCAATTTCAATATCAGCAGGCGATGAGACGTTATTTGTTTCCCCGTGATGAGTCCAAATGTAGTAATCAGCAATGAACCCTTTGGTACCGATGTTTCATTTTATCTCATCGATAGTCCTATAACTAGAGTTCCTACACTTAGTTCGTGGGCAAGGGCATTTTAGCTTATCACCTTCCCTCTCTGTAGAATCATGCGTGAGTGCAAATTGTATGAAACTATCTACACCGGCCACGAACGCCGGATTTAGAAATCCGGAAATATTCCGTTTGTACATCCAACTACGATCATCAGCCATCCTAAGATTTTTCGGAATTAAAGAAGGTGGCAAAATTTCGGCAGCAATACGAGAAGAGTTGTAATTTGTAAGGCTTCTCTCCCATTCAAGAAGGTGACGTTTAGTAGTGTGTATTATCTTAAAATATGTATTTTTCTTAAAATTAAAATTTCGGTAGCATCTCCCCTCAGTTCTCGTAGTGCACGTATATTTCAGTGCAGCCGAGAACAATTAGAGAGATGCAGAAACCGAAATTTCAAAAAAAAACAAAAAAAACATACACATAAGATAACCATACTACAAGTCACATTCTCAAACTGTCAAAAAATGGGACAATTCGAAATTTAGTATCAAACTCTATATTTGATACTAAATCTCAAACGGGTCTAAGGAATATTGGAATAATTCGAAACTTAGTTTCAAATTTTTTTATATGATATTAATTCTGAAACAAGTGATTTATATGCATCGCATCACTTCGCCAAGGTTCCAAATAAGCAATTACAACCGTCACATTTTTTTAAAAATATTTTGAAAACTTAAATAAAATCCCGTGACACCCTATCACGTTTTTAAAAATAAGATTTGAAAACCCGCTATTGGAGGGACAAAACCTCCCGGCCGGCGCCGTAACCCATGTCAATATCCGACGGTATACAACCAACAACACCAATAATAATATTATATATAAACAAAATTAAACCCCGGCCGATCACCACAGCCTCCCATGCATGAACAATATATATACAATATAATGGGTGAATAAACCCTAAATTTGAAAGAAAGCCCTAATAATCTAATGATAAATCCTAATACAAGATTGCTTCTAGCTAGGTAGATTCTGAAGTAGACACGTTGTCTATAAAGAGCCACACAGCACTCGAATACAGGTCATCGCTTTCCTCGACCACCCTCACCATGTCTGCTCCAAATACGTTGTCTGAATTAAGTATATTTGGAGCCGACATGGGGAGGGAGTTTGAGGAGGACAATCTCTGTACGGGTGCTGTGTGCACTCTTTATAGACAAGTGCACTCCAGAATCTACACAAGCTTAATTATTCCTAAATTGGCCCCTAATTGTGTAATTATTACTAAATTGGACTCTAATTAATTGATTGTTCCTAAATAAAACCCTAATTTCAAATTAAACCTAAATTAAATCCTAATTACAAATTATACCCCAAATTATTATATAATTTTAAGTTATACCCTAAATAAAACCCTAATTTCAAATTAAACCTAAATTAAACCCTAATTGAAGAATAATTATATAATTAAACCTAAACTAAACCCTAATTTCATAATTAATTCCTAATTAACCCATATTTCAACCCTAATCCCTAAACAAACACTAAACCCTAACCTTTAAAAATAATTATATAATAATTAATAAATAACAATTATATAAAAATATAACTAACATAAATATACAAAAAAATATATAAAATATAAATTAAAATTGAAAAAAAAAATTTACCTGGAGGCAGGCGACGGGCGGGCAGCTTGGGCTGGCCGGCTGCGGCGGTGGTGGTGGCAGGCGGGCGGTGGGGCTGGGCTCGGCTGCGGCGGTGGAGGCAGGCGGCCGCGGTGGCGAGTTGGGCTGGGCGGTGCAGCGGAGGTGGGCTGGGCGGCAGCGGCGCGGCGGCGGGCTAGGCTTGGCTGCGGCGTTCGCGTCGGTTGGAGGCAGGCGGTGGTGGTGGCAGGCGGGCTGGGCTTCGGAATGGAACGGCGGCGGCGAGCGGAGCGGGCGGCGGCGGGCGATGCGGCGGGGGAGAGGAGGAGAAAAAAGAGAGAGAAAGAAAGAGAGAAAGTGAGGCGGGGAAGGTGGGAGGCCCGATTTTAGGTTACATATCCTGACGGCCAAGCCCGTCAGGATTACACTTAAACGCTGACGGTCTTGGCCGTCAGCGTATATTTTTTATTTTTTTTAATTAAAAAACTCATGCTGGCGGCCATGGCCGTCAGCATATTTTTTTTTTTTTTTTTTTAAATCAAAAATATATCCTGACGGTCATGCCCGTCAGGATAGTTACGCGGGATAAATTCCCGCCTCACCCCTGAGGGCATGCTGACGGGACTATATACTGGCGGCCATGCCCGCCAGCAAATCCGCCAGTATATTTTTCCGCCAGCATACCCGTCAGCATTCCTAACGGCTTTTTGGCCGCCAGGAAATCCGCCAGTAATGCCGGATTTTTTTGTAGTGTCCTCTTCCCATTATAATGAGAGTTTCGTGCTTTAGCGATAGACGCTTGATTATCGCAAAGTATAGAAATTGCTTGAATAGGTTTAACTGCAAGAGGTAAATCAGAGATTAGATATATTAGCCATTCAGCTTCTGTGCTAGCTAAATCAAGAGCAATTAATTTTGCCTCCATAGTAGAGCGTGAAATAATAGATTGTTTAGTAGATCTCCACGCTAAAGCTCCTCCTCCAAGGGAGAATACATAACCACTAGTTGCTTTTGTTTCATCTGAGTCAGATATATCCAATTAGCATCTGTGAACCCTTCAATCACAGCTGGATATCCTGAGAAATGCAAACCATAATCCATAGTACCTTTCAAATATTGAAATACTCTAGTTATAGCTTTCTAATGATCATAATTTGGATTAGAAGTATATCTACTTAATTTGTTTACAGCATAAGCAATATTCGGTCTAGTTCAATTGGTTAAGTACATTAAAGACCCTATGATTTTTGCATATTTTTCTTGAGAAACACTTTCTCCATTATTTTTCTTTAAGTGAAAATGAGGATCATATGGAGTATTTACAGGTGTGCAATCAGAGTAATTGAATTTCTTCAATAACTTATCATTGTAGTGTGACTGATTTAATATGATCTCTTTATCATTTCTTATCACTTCTATACCAAGTATGACATTGGCATTGCCCAAATATTTCATATCAAAGTTTTCAGATAACATCAATTTAGTGATTTAAATGATTCTCAAGCTTGTTCCGAATATCAAGATATCATCAACATAGAAGCACAATATAACACAATCATCATTAATATTTTTAAAATAAATACATTTATCTGAATCATTAATAAGAAAGCCATTAGCAATAACTACTTTATCAAATTTCTCATGCCATTGTTTTGGAACTTTTTTTAAACCATAAAGAGATTTAACTAATTTTCAAACTTTCTTTTCTTGACCAGATACAATAAAACCTTCCGGTTGTTCCATATAAATTTCTTCTTCTAAATCTCCATTTAGAAATGCATTTTTAACATCCATCTGATGAACTTCAAATTTATAAACAGAAGTTAGAGCAATTAATACTCTAATAGTAGTTATTTTAGTCACTGGGGAATAAGTATCAAAAAAGTCAATACTTTCTTTTTGTTTATAACCCTTAACTACCAATCTAGCTTTATATTTATCTATTGAACCATCCATTTTAAGTTTTTTCTTGAAAATCTATTTGCACCCAATTGGTTTATTACCAAGTGGTAAATTCGTTATTACCCAAGTATATTAGACATTATAGAATTCATTTCACTATCTATGGCTTTTTTCCATAAAGGAGCATCTAAAGAAGTCATAGCCTCATTATAAGTTTTAGGGTCTTCTTGAACAATAAAAGTGTAAAAGTCTTCACCAAAATTCTTAGGAATTCTCGTTCTTTCACTTCTTCTAAGTTCTTGATTATCATTTGTATTTATTCTAATTTCATGATTATCACCATTTGGTGTAAAGTTAGAATATTTATCATTTCCATTGATGTTAGAACTACTAGAATGAAAAGGAATAATATTCTCAAAGAAAACAGCATCACGAGATTCTATAATAGTATTATTAGCAACATCAGCATTTTCAGATTTAAATACTAAAAGTCTATATCCTACACTATTTAGAGCATACCCTATAAAACCACAATCCACTGTTTTAGGCCCAAGTTTTCTTTTCTTATTTTTAGGAATATTAACTTTAGCTAAACACCCCCACACTTTTAAGTATTTTAAAGTGGGCTTTCTCCCTTTCCATAATTCATAAGGAGTTTTATCACTATCTTTATAAGGAATTCTATTTAAAATATGACATGCTGAAAGTAATGCCTCTCCCCATAGATTTTTAGGTAAACCCGAAAAGGTTAACATCGAATTCACTATATCGATTAAAGTGTGGTTTTTTCTTTCAGCTATGCCATTAGATTGAGGAGAAAATGCTAAAGTCCTTTGATGCATGATTTTCAAAACATTCTACCATTTCTTGTGATTCATACTCTCCACCTCTATCACTTCTCAAATGTTTAATTTATTTTCTACTTCAGATTTGTAAGTTTTGAATTTTTCAAAAATTTCATCTTTTGTTCTTAATAAATAAATATAACAAAATCTTGAATAATCATCAATAAAGGTGATAAAATATCTTCTACCACCACGAGTTAAAGTATTTTGCAAATCACAAATATCAGTATGAATTAGTTCAAGCAATTTTGATTCTCTTTCCACAGATTTAAAAGGTTTTCTCGGTTGTTTTGCTTGAACACACACTTCACATTTATTTTTATTATTTATGTCATATTTTGGAATTAAATCCATGTTCATCATTTTTCTCAAAGTATTAAAATTAGCATGACCTAATCTTTCATGCCAAACATTTGAATTTTCAACACAATAATATAAGAAAGGTGAATTATTAATAACATCATTACTAGGATTATCAAAATCAATACTCAATTTGAAAAGACCTTCACTAATATAGCCTCTACCAACAAAAGAACCATTTTTCATAAATACTACTTTATTCGATTCCATTATAATTCGATAACCAAGTCTAACAACCAAAGAAGCACTAACTAGATTTTCTTAATATTTGGAACAAATTGAACTCCATCTAAAGACATTATTCTTCCCGAAGTGAATTTAAGATTTATCGTTCCTTCCCCAAGCACATTAGCTAAACTACCATTACTCATAGTCATCGTTCTATTATAACATTCTTGATAAGAAGAAAAAAGATTTTTATTTTCTCAAACATGTGTATTGGCTCCCAAATCTATCCACCAATCATTGGTTTGAAATATGATATTAACTTCGGGGGCATATGAAACATACATCTCGTTATTACTATTCGAAGCATTGCCAAAAGAAATCATATTTACTTGATGAGTGAAATCATCATTCTTTTTAAAAACTTTATAAAGTTGCTTATTGTCACCTGTAGCACATTTTAGAGTTTCTCTATGCTTTTCTTCAATTTTAAGTGACATAATCAAATTTTCAAATGAAAGATCTTGAGATTTTTTTTTTTAATACTTCTACCAAAATCTATCCATGAAGGTGGTAGTTTTTTAATTAAACTAGAAACAAAAAAAATTTCTTCAAACTCAATGCCTTTCATTCATTCATGAATAATCTTTTCAAATTCATGCACTTGAGAAATAATAGAAATTCCATCACACATAGTAAAATTAAGAAACTTCTCAAACTTGCTACTATTTAACTCAATATTAGACATGATGCAAACAACACAAAGTCTAAGGAATATAAAATAAAAAATTAAAGAAATATAGTTATTCTTATTTTTTATTCTATTTTATCTTTTATCTCTTCTTAGATTGTTGGAAAATATTGCTGCAAATAATAAAATCAATCAAATAGCAAGTAAGCAATTAAATAAGTAAATAACAAAGTTTAGGGTAAGAAGGAAAAGATCCTGGATTGAGGCGCGCAAAAACGCTGTCCTAAGAAGAGATACGCCATCTCCACACAGAGCCTGGCGGCGTTCTTTTCCCAGGATACAACAATCCCGAAAGAAGTTTTGGTAGTGGCAAGAACTCCTTTAAAACTAACCGATCATCATCCACATTTGTCCAACTAGAGTTGTGTAATATGTAAATATGTTCTTTATATAAAAGATGTGAGTATAATATAATACTTTATTTTGTAGTAGTATAATGAAGAAGAATACTTGAAACCTTGTATGGATTTTATGAAGATAAAGAGAAATTGTGTTAGTAAGAATAGAAGTTTGTGTGATTGATAAGAAGTGTATTTTCTTGCAAATGAGTCATTGGTTTATATAGGAAAAATTCTAAAGGTTTTAAAATCATAATATTAAAAACTATTAAAAGTCATTAGTATGAAATCAATTTCATTTGACTACACAAATATGCATGTTTGTATTTCAAAAGTCATTTTTGAATCAATTCAAAATATGTAACCTCTACACAATAAATTTTTAATTCAAGATTAGTAACCCCCACAATAAATCAAAACTAAACTCATGGGGTTATAATATACTTGAATAAATTATATTTTTAAAATTCAATTAGATTTTTCAACACCTACTGTAGTACACGGTTTTAATTAACACTACTAATTTATTCTCATCAATTTATTATTATTATTATTATTATTATTACTATTATTATCATTATTATTATTATTATTACTATTATTATCATTATTATTATTATTATTATTATTATTATTATTATTATTATTATTATTACTTGGCCACACTATTTCATTCATTGGGAACCAGGAAAGTTTTTATTTTTAAAGCCCAACAAGAATTTCTTAGAAAAAGGAGAGGCTGCTATGCTTTTAAAAAACCTTGGAGATAAGTCACATTCATCCTTTCAGTTGAGGGTTTTAGGGGATGTTTATCTAAAAAATAAAAATAATAATCAGACTAAGGGAACTAAACTCCCACGTCTCTTTCTTAACTCCATTAACCCTAACATTACTAATAAGACTTCAGCGTTAATATCCTTACAATTTCAAAAAAAAAAAACATATGCAGTCATATTGGTTTGACAGTCGGCAAAGTAAGGTAAGATATTCAATCTCTTAGCCAAAAGAACTTTCCAACCAGCCATATTCTAATTTTTGAAGAAAACACTTGTACTTTGAAACTAGTCAAAAGTTGTTTCCAACATATGTATTTAAACTTTATTCACAAATTCCCCTCATTCCTTTGAAGTGCAGTTCATCTGGTCATCCAAGTATAAGTGTATTAATATTGTTATAATTTACTTATCATCATTATATATATACATACATATGCACATATATACAAAGAGATTTCTTGACTTGTAAGGGTAAGGATTTGTGTTTCCTTTTGTTGTAGTTTCAATCGTCTTTCGTTTTTTACTCATAATAGTTTTTAAGTTGTCTGTTTCGTCTTTTAAGTGACGAAAATTTCTAAAATCAAAGATCTTATTATGGGTTTTGCATATAAACACATATTTCTCATATTTGCGACACTTATTCGAGGTGGGAAATTTTCTAAAACTATCTCTTATCTTGTATAATTATTATATGGTATATTAATGTGTAATCGATTCACATGTGACATTTCATGTCGATCACATAGCCTTCAGGCGACCACATAGCCTTCGGGCGTCTATATAGCCTTGGGGTAATAGGTTACATACTCCGTGGTGAAATCCACATAAAAACATTCGAGACATTTTCTTTTATTCGTTGATATATTTTCCGTATAGTGATTATATGAGACACATGTTCCCACTAGGTTACTAGCTCATCCCAAATATTTAACGATTTAAGCTTGATGGAGCGAGACGACATATGACGAGGGGACTGGAAATTTATTAAATGATTAATTCTTCATTATTTAATATTTTTCTCATTTTCGTCTGTGTGAAAGACACATCAGATGTTGTGCACGTGAGTGATCATCACTACAAGCCAAATGGCTGGAGCAACCGAGTAGCAACGGATAGTGGCAATTGTGCAAAAAGACAAGAAGGGTGCAACGGGCTGAATGATCATGCTAATGACACATGTATGAAAATGAACGGATTAGATGAGCTCAGCACAGTTGGCACACATCAGTCATCTCGGCAGTAATATCAAAACCCTAGTTGTAGGTTTATAAAAGTATGTTGAAATGTATTTCTTTTCATTCAACAAAAATTGTATGCCTGTTATTGGAAAGTATTTAATGAATTTTTGCTTTGTGTTCAACAATTGTTTTGTAGCTTTCATCTTTACATTTAATGATTTGTTTAGCTTTTCTTTTCATGGTACCAGAGCCACATGATCCTGTACCCTTTTAAAATCTGAGTTTTTCCTTTAAATCTCTTATCATGTCTGATACGGCCACTTCAAACACACATAACACCACCACAGCCAACCAAACACCCCTCATTCAACCAAACACTCAGCTTATCTCTACCAAACTTGATGAATCAAACTTTCTCATTTGGAAGTAACAAGTTATAACAATCATACGTAGATATGGTGTTGAAGGCTTCATCAATGGAGTCTCAGCAGCTCCATAAAAATTCATTCTTGATGAACAATCAGAGCAAACCATGCCAAATCCTGAATATCAATTATGGATGAGTCAGGATCAGCTTTTAGCCTCTTGGCTACTTTCATCTTTATCTAAGTGAATCATGATTTTAATGGTTGGATTGAGAACTGCAAAGGAGATCTGGGAGACCATAGAAAGTAATTTTGCTATCCAATCTGCTGCTAAGGCGATTCAATATAAGTTGAAGCTGCAACCGTAAAGAAAGGGACTTTATCCATGAGAGAGTATCTGAACAAGATCAAAGGATGTTGTGACTTTCTTGTTATTGTTGGAGAGAAAGTGTCTGAACAAAATCAAATCCTTCACATCCTCACTGGGCTAGGATCAGAGTATGATTTGGTTGTGGTAAATGTGACATCAAGATATCCTCCTCACTCACTTTCCGAAGTTCATTCCGTACTCCTCACTTATGAGTCTAGGATAGAGATGAATCAAGGCTCTATTGTCAACTCTGAAGGATCTCAGCACTTTGACAACACTGTGACTCAGAATAATAGAGGGTATAATCCTAATTTTGGCCAAGCAAGAGGAGGCAGATTAAACAATCAGTCCATTAGAGGAAGAAATAGACGTAGAGGACGAGGGAGAAGTCAAAACAATAGGCCTCTCTGCCAAGTTTGCCAAGGAGCAAGCCACACTGCTGATAAGTGTTGGTACAGATATGATAGTCAAAACAATAATAATGCCTCTTCATCTCTGCAAGGAGCACAATCTATAAAAAGAAATCCTACCCTCAATCTTGTTCAAATGCCTGGACTGACTGCTTATTCTGATGTTGGGTCTGAAATGAGTTGGTTCCCTGATTCAGGAGCCTCAAACCATGTGACTTGTGAGCTGGAGAATCTAAACATTGCTTCTAATTATCATGGCAACAACAAGCTGCAGATGGGAAATGGTGAAGGAGCAAGCATTGCTAATTTTGGTAATTCTTTCCTCAAAAACTCTAATAACTCCATTAGCCCCAAAATTTTCATTCTAAAGAATCTTCTTCATGTTCCCAATATCACTAGGAAACTTCTATCAGTCTCGCAATTTGCCAAAGATAATAATGTGTTTTTTGAATTCCATCCCTCTTTATGTCTTGTCAAGGACCTAGCCACTCAAGAAATCCTGCTCAAGGGCATACTTAAGGATGGATTGTACCAGTTCAACCTTCAAAACCACAAGATCGACAATAAAGCTTATGCAGTTTCATTTCCCCATCCCCTTTATTTTTCTACTAAAATAAATCAGTGTTCCAACCTTGATCTTTGGCATCAAAGTCTTGGACACATCAATTTAGATAATGTTAAGAGAGCCCTCAGGGATTGTAATATATCTTTTCAAGTTAATAAAAATTCTAATTTATGCCAATCTTGTGTTCTTGCCAAAAGTCATCAATTACCCTTCTTTAATTCTGATTTTGTCTACACTGATCCATTTGAACTTGTTCATACAGACTTATGGGGTCCTTGTCATGTTAAAACTTCTAATAATTGTAGTTACTATATAAGTTTTATCGATCACTATTCCAGATTCACTTGGATATACTTGTTAAAGGCCAAATCAGATGTATATGATGCTTTTGTCAGTTTCAAAGCATTGGTTGAGAATCAATTTAGTAAAAGGATCAAAATGGTTCAAAGTGATGGTGGAGGAGAGTATATTGCACTTAGAAAAAATTTCCAGGATAATGGGATTGCACATAGGATGTCTTGTGCCTATACAGCTCAACAGAATGGGCTAGCAGAAAGGAGGCATAAGAATATTGTGAACATGGGATTGTCCTTATTAGCACAATCAAACTTGCCTCTGAACTTCTGGGGAGATTCTTTTGTGACTTCAACCTACCTTTTAAATAGAGTTCCCACAAGCCATTGCAGTTTAAGACACCACTTGAAATGCTTTATGGACATAAGCCTGATTATAAGAGGATGAGAGTCTTTGGATGCTTATGCTATCCTCACCTGAGGCCTTATAACAGGCATAAGATGGAATATAGATCATGTGCAGGAGTGTTCATTGGATACAGTAATCAGTATAAGGGATACAAGGTTTTGTTTCTAGATAAGAGGATCATAATTACTAGGGATGTGATACTTGATGAAGGTGTGTTTCCTTACAAGGAGAAGCTGAATTTCCAAAAGGTGTTGCACCCTAGCTAGTGATCCACTTGTGGTCCCTGCCATTCTTGCAGCACAGGAGTTTTACAGATCAAGTACCTATTCAAGAGTTGATAACAACACTGGACATGAAAACTCCTCTAATCATACCCCATTCAATCACCAATACTTAGCATCACAAGACACTTCACTTTCTAGTACTAAGTCAGCAAGCTCACAAAGTAGTATACCAGCCATAACACTCATTGTTCAGATGCCTCCTATCAACAATAATTCAGAGAACTCAGCTCCACAAGAGGTTCCTCAGAGACATCCCATTATTACAAGGTCAAAAGTGGGAATTTACAAACCTAATGCATAAAGCACCACTATGACAAAGGAAACCGAGCCCCACTCCCTCACTGAAGCTCTCAGCTCCAAGAAATGGATAGAATCCATGCAGGAAGAATTTGATGCACTGATGAGAAACAAAACTTGAAAGCTAGTTGAATTACCAAAAGGAAATAATATTATTGGGAGCAAGTGGATTTTTAATACAAAAAGGCATCCAGATGGAAAGGTTCCAAGTATAAGGAAAGGTTTGTTGCTCAGGGATATTCTCAAATGCCTGGGTTTGATTTCTCTGAGACTTTTAGTCCTGTAGTAAAGCATAGCACCATAAGGATGATGGTCACTCTGGCTGTCAACTACTCTTGGAAAGTCAGGCAGTTAGATGTAAGAAATGCTTTCTTAAATAGGGAATTGAGTGAGGAAATATACATGAAGCAACCACCTGGATTTGAGAAGTGAAACAATCAGATGGTTTGCAAGTTGTCAAAGGCCTTATATGGTTTAAAATAGGCCTCAAGGGCATGGTTCAGCAAGGTAAAGTCAGTGTTGACTGGAATGGGATTTAGAGACTCAAAGGCTGATTGTCCATTGTTCAACAGAATAAAAGGAGCAGATTGTCTCTTTGTGTTAATCTATGTTGATGATATCCTTGTCACAGAATCCAATCCCATGATGATTGGTCAATTTGTTAAGGTTTTTGGCAAAAATTTCTCCATTAAGGACCTTGGACAGATAAGTCTTTTTATTGGAATTGAGATCACCAGAACATCTGATGGAATGCACTTGTGTCAAGAGAAATACATTAAGGAGCTCCTTGAAAGATGCAAGATGGAATCATCTAATTCTACTCCTACTCCAATGATGTCCTCATTGCAATTATCCATATATCAGGGAATGCCCACAGTGGATGGAACAAAGTATAGAAGCATTGTTGGAGCTTTACAATATGTTACTTTAAAGAGACCTGAGCTAAGCTATAGTGTGAATAAAGTGTGTCAATACATGTCATCTCCTTTGGACACACATTGGAAGGCAGTGAAGAGAATCTTGAGATATCTAAATGGAACAAGGAATTTTGGTTTGTACATCAGAAAATCTCCACACCTTAACTTAAGTGCCTTTTCAGATTCTGACTGGGGAGCTGATGTGGATGATAGAAGATCAACCACATGATATTGTGTTTATTTTGGAAATATCTTGATATCATGGTGTTCAAGAAAGCAACCTTCAGTATCAAGATCTAGTACCGAAGCAGAATACAAGAGCTTAGCTAATGCTGCATGTGAAGTGACTTGGATCAACTCATTGCTTGAAGAATTAGGGTTGTCTCCTACTAAGATCCCTCTGATTTGGGTTGATATTATTAGTTTTATAGATCTAGCTTCCAATACCATCCTACAAGCTAGAAAAAACCACGTGGCACTCGATTACCACTTTGTTAGAGAAAGGATTGCAGTTGGAAAGCTAAGGGTGCAGCACATTTCTTCTTTTGAACAAGTTGCAGATGTTTTAACTAAGCCATTGTCTTTGCAATTATTCTCTAAGCTCAGGAACAAACTCAATGTAATCAGAAAGAGAACGATCAAATTGAGGTGGCGTATGAAAGATACATCAGATATTGTGTGCGTGAGTGATCATCACTACAAGACAAATGGCTGGAGCAACCGAGTAGCAACGGATAGTGACAACTGTGCAAAAATACAAGAAGGGTGCAACGGGCTGAATGATCATGCTAATGACACATGTATGAAGATGAACGGCTTAGATGAGCTAAGCACAGATGGCACACATCAGTCACCTCGGCAGCAAGCTCAAAACTCTAGTTGTAGGTTTATAAAAGGATGTTGAAATGTATTCCTTTTCATTCAACAAAAACTGTATGCCTATTCTTGGAAAGTAATTAATGAATTTCTGCTTTGTGTTGAACATGTGATTTGTAGATTTCATCTTTACATTTAATGTTTTGTTTAGCGTTTCTTTTCAGTCTGCTCGTTTATGATTTTATTTTGGGCATTGGGATTCTGCACTTTACTTCAATCTAGTTTTTTTTCGAATGATTTGAGATTATTAAATATATATATATATATATATTAGGACTTTTAATTACCAGGCTGCAATCATGTTCTTGTTATAAGTTTTGTACTAGTTGTTTAAATATCTTTTTGTAATGTCACTGGTCTATGTGAGAACATGCATGTTGGAGATGGTGGTTTATGTTGAAAGTTGAAGAATATACATAATCTAGATTCATGGTTAAATTAATGGATGTGACTTTTGATATAATGTCCATTCATGTACATGTGTGTCCTTTCATATCTTGTGCCTTTACATGATTAGTTGTGTCTTTTCATTTATGTAGTTTAGTCCTATAAATAGCCATTTAAATTTTCATTTGTAAGTATGAGTTTTTTATGAGTTGTGTTTAAGAGAGTTCATTAATAATTGTGTGTTAATAAACAAGAGTGTTTATATATTTTTTCCGCTGCAATTTATTTTGAGCCCACATTTTCCAACAAAGTGGTATCAGAGCAAGGTTCGATTCTCTACAAAGACGATGGTCGCAAGTGGAGCATTCCCATTTTCAAAGCTCTCGAAAGATAATTTCAATCAATGGAGCATTCAAATGAAGACATATCTTGGTGGACAAGATGTTTGGGAAACCATTGAAAGAGAATATGATTTTTCACAAGATCCCACTACTTTAAGCCAAGCCGAAAGAAAAGCCTTAAAGGAAGCCAAGGTAAAAGATCAAAGAGCTCTCTCTATCATTCAACTCGGCATGGATGACAACAATTTTGAAAAGATTTCACAAGCAACCACTGCGAAGCAAGCGTGGGATATTCTTAACAATGCTTTCAAAGGCATTGACAAAGTTAAGAAAGTTCGACTCCAATCACTATGAGAAGAGTTTGAGTCCTTGAAGATGAAAGAATCCGAAGAAGTATCCAGCTACATCTCAAGAGTTGTGATATTTGTTAACTCAAAATCAATGGAGAAAAGTTAGAAGAAAAGTGAGTTGTTGAAAAAGTACTTCGATCTCTTGTGCAGAAATTCGACTACATTGTAATAGCCATTGAAGAGTCGAATGATTTCGAGACCCTAACTTGAATGAGTTGCTCGGAAAATTACAAGTGCATGAAGAAAAATTAAAAAGACGAACGAGAGAACCGGAAGTCAATCAGTCTCTTTAAGCAATGACGATCAATTCTGACCAACATAAATCTAGTAACTTTGGATATCGCGGTCGTGGTAGAGGCCATGGTAGAGGTCGTGGTCATGGACAAGGACGCGATCGTGGCTGTGAACGAGGTCAATAAAAACAAAGTTCATACAAAAATGAAGAGTCACAATCGGAACCTCGTCAATCACGAACTCGTGGAAGAGGTGGATTTAATCATCATCAAAATAAGCGAGATGTCGAGTTATAATTGTCAGAAGTTTGGGCACTATGCTTCGGAGTGCCAAAATGAGTCTAACTTTGAAAAGGCTCATCTTGTCGAAAATGACTCTGACCAATCGTTGTTGGCATTGAAAGCATCAATCGAAGAAGAAAATACTTTGTGGTACCTCGACTCGGGTGCGAGTAGTCACATGTGCGGAGAGAACCACATGTTTGTTGATATTGATGCTACTGTTGCCAAAAATATCACATTTGGTGATATGTAGAAAATCACCATCCAAGGAAAAGGAAGGATTCTCATTCGATTGAAGAATGGCGGACACCAATTCATTGAAAATGTTTACTATGTACCTGGAATGAAAGCAAATATTTTGAGCATTGGGCAATTGCTCGAAAAAGGGTACGATGTGAACATGAAGGGCCAAGGCTTGTACCTAAGGAATTTCAAAGGGAGGTTGATAGCTAAGGTACAAATGTCAAGTAATAGAATGTTCATGTTGAAAATTCAGCACGACATTGGTAAAGTGCTTGAAAGCGTGTTGTGAAGACGAGTCTTGGTTATGGCACTTGAGGATGATGTCGTCCAAGAAGTTAGTGAGAGGACTACCCGTGATAAATTATCCTGATCAGATTTGTCAAGGATGTCTTGAAGGGAAACAACATCGACACTCCTTTCCAAAAGAATCTCTCTCAAGAGCGAAGCAACCGCTAGAGCTAAGCCATACGGACATATGCGGACCTATTGAACCATCATCTCTCGGAAATAGTCGGTTCTGACCTTCATTGATGATTTTAGTCGAAAAACTTGGGTTTTTTTTAAAGAAAAAGTCAGAGGCATTTACAACCTTCAAAAGGTTCAAGCCTCTAGTCGAGAAGCAAAGTGATTATCAAATCAAGGCAATGAGGTCGGATAATGGAGGTGAGTTCACTTCAACGGAGTTCCAGAAATTTTGTGATGAGAATGGTATTCGGAAATCTCTTACCGTTTCTTATTCTCCACAACAAAATGGTGTCGCGGAAAGGAAGAATCGATCAATTATGAATATGGTTCGATGCATGTTAAAGTGCAAAGATTTGCCAAAAGAATTTTGGGCAGAAGCTGTGGAATGTGCTGTTTATTTGTCCAACAGGAGTTCTACAAGAAGTGTCCGTGATCAAACACCACAAGAGAAGTGGAGTGGTCCCAAACCAAGTATTTCACATTTGCGAGTATTTGGTAGCATTGCACATGCCCACATACCAGATCAAAATAGGAGCAAGCTTGATGCGAAGAGTCAAAAATATATTTTTGTTGGTTATGATCAAGCATCGAAAGGCTATAAATTGTATGATCCAGTTGAGAAGAAAAGGAAGCTTAGTTGTGATGTCGTGTTCGATAAAAAGAATTCTTGGGACCGGAGTACTCAAGATAAGGACTAATATACATTTTATCCTTTTGAGTCTATTTCGAAAGAAGTCGAAGAAGAGCCGACGGAGCCCTTGAGTCCTCCATCGCCACCCCCATGTGATCAACCTTCATCAGAAAGCGAGAGTTCAAATAGCAGAAGACCTCAAAAGACAAGATCGTTGAGAGAAATTTACGAGATCAATCAAAATCAAACTTTTTCTGCTTGTTTGTTGATACTGAGCCCATAAACTTTGAAGAGGCGTCAAAGAGTCAAAAGTGGAAGAAAGCCATGGATGATGAGATTAGTGCAATTAAGAAGAATGAAACTTGGGAACTTTCTTCTCTTCCACAAGGGCAACAATCTATTGGAGTTAAATGGGTTTACAAGGCGAAGAAAAGTTCAAAAGGAGAGATAGAACGATACAAGGCAAGGCTCGTAGTCAAAGGATATAAACAAAAGGCTGGAATTGACTATGATGAAGTTTTTGCCTCTGTAGTTCGTTTGGAAACCATCCATTTTTTGATCTTGTTAGCAGCCCAAAAGAAGTGGAAAGTTTATCAAATGGACGTGAAGTCGGCGTTCTTGAATGGAGTACTTGAAGAAGAAGTTTACATCGATCAACCAGAAGGTTACTTGTTACCAGGCCATGAGGGAAAAGTGTTGAAGTTAAAGAAAGCGTTGTATGGTTTGAAGCAAGCGCCAAGAGCTTGGTATAACCGTATTGACCAAACTTTTATGGAGAAAGGATTTAAGAAATGCCCTCATGAACATGCCCTTTACGTGAAAGTTGATGATAAAGGTAACATGTTTATTGTGTGTTTGTACGTCGATGACCTTATTTCTAAAGGAAATAATGAGGAGTGGTTTGACGAATTCAAACAAGAGATGACTAAAGAATATGAGATAACGGACATTGGTCTAATGGCATACTATCTTGGAATTGAGGTCCATCAAAAGAAAGATGGGATATTCATTTCCCAAGAAGGCTATGCAAAGGAGATTTTAAAGAAATTGAAGATGGAGAAATGCGTGCCGACCAATATTCCAATTAATGTTGGGACCAAACTTTCGAAGGATATAAATGGAGATCGTGTCGACTCAAATTTGTTTAAAAGCTTGCTTGGAAGTTTGCGATATTTGACTTGCACGAGGCCCGATATTCTATATGCAGTTGGTCTCATTAGTCGTTATATGGAGAATCCTACTAAGTATCATTTCAAAGTGGCTAAACAAATACTTCAGTATGTCAAAGGTACGATCAATTTTGGTTTGTTTTATCCAGAAACTGGAGAAATGAAATTGTTCGGATATAGCGATAGCGACTGGGCCGGAGATCCCGATGATCGTAAAAGCACGAGTGGTTTAGTATTTTATTTTGGAGGATGTGCATTCACATGGTCATCGAAGAAGCAGCCAATAATTACTCTTTCGACATGTGAAGCTGAGTATGTTGCTGCAACTTCAAGTGTTGGTCATGCTGTGTGGTTAAGGAGTTTGCTTAAAGAACTTCACCTTGGTGACGTGGAATCAACGGAAATATTTGTCGATAACAAATCAGCGATTTCACTAGCAAAAAATCCTATTTTTCATGATCGTAGCAAGCACATTGACACAAGATTTCACTACATTAGAGAATGCATTGATGATCCAAACTTTTGTGCACCCCTTTTAAGATATTTAAATTAAAAACATGCAAACTTGCTCGCAGAGTACGAGGAACTTGTAGGATGGTGAGTTTGACTCAAGTCGATTCTCTCGAGGACAACTGTTCGGTCTCTTAGATACTTTTATCAATTCACAAACTAACATAAAATACATGTACATTGGTTTTTTTTCAAGATTTTGATTCGATCATTATAAACTAAAGCAATGTTGAATTTAAACTAACTAAACTAATTATCTTAAACTAGATTACCACTAAGAACAATAATAAAATGTAAAGATGATTTAAACCTAATCGATTCTTAAAAATAACATAAACAAATCTAAGAGTATGAATGTAAGAAACTATCATGAAGCAATTGAATCATAGAAATCTAAAGACGGGAAAATAAGCATAAATCAAATTGCATAAATAAACTAGATGAATCCAATATCCAAAATCCAAGCATGAAATAAACTAAGAACTTAACTATCTAATCTATAATTAACTAAGAACTTAACTAAGAAATTAACTAAGAAAGTAATTAAGAGTTTAGAAGACTTATTTGAACTAATAAAAGCGATAAAAATCTCCAGCGAATCCGGAGTTGGAACAGAGATCTTGATTTGAATTGAATCTTGAACGTAATGGACTTGAATCTTCAATCTTGATCTCTAACTACGTAACGGAGTGTGTAAATGCGTTGTTTCTGTGCTCTCTAACCCTAGGTAGTCGTATCTCTTTCAAAAATCCGAAATATGAAGGGTATTTATAGATATAACATGTCTTGGTGCACAAGAAAACCTAAAAATGCATTTCTAGGCAGCCACGTCAACTTTGCGTCGATTGACGCGTGCTGGAGCTCGACGTCGACGCTGCCTGTGCGCTCATGTCGATTGGGCAAGGGCGTCGACTGACGCGATCATGGATCGACGTAAAAGCAAGTTGCGTCGACTTGGCGTCGACAGACGCACTCTTAGATCAATGCTTCAGAGAGTTGTGTCGGCTTGGTGTCGACTAAGTGTCGACTGTCGTGGGCAGGATCCGCGTCGATGCTCGTGTCGACCGATGCGACTGAGAGTACATCTCATTTTCTCAATCTTTCTGCTACTTGTTCACCGAAAAGCTCGTTCTCCACTCTTGAACATCGAACTTCATCTAGGTATGCGCTGAACTCTTCCGGTTACTTAGTTGTAAGGTGAAAAACAACATATAATCACCTATTCACATCAATTTTGATCAAAATACGGTAAAATAAGCTGGAAATATAAAAATACGGAATTAGGCTTAAATCATCCAACTTATACCAAAAATAAATAGAAAGAAGAACTAAAATACTAATAAAAATAAGGACAAATCTGCGCTAATCAACTACCCCACTCTTAATTGGTTTGTTCGTCCTCAAACAAATGATAGATTCAAAGACTAACAAGAATGAAAATCAGTCCAAGCAATGAGTCGTGCAATGCTACATACATAATTTTGAAGATATAGGAACAAATCACACAACGTCAAACACTCCACCTTTATTACATTGTCGCTTCAAAATCAAAATCATGCATCCTCTCAAAAGGGAAATAAATATGTGGGTGTACGCTCAAAAAGCACTCTAGCATTGCTGCATGGGATGTGTATACGCTCAAATCATACAAATACATGCACAGTAAACAAGCACGGAAAAGCAATCTCTTTTCAATCGCAAATTAAGTGTGTTGTCAAAACTAAGAATCGGTAAAGGTCTTTACGGGTTGTAATGTAAGTCTCTTTGGACGGGTATGGAATATATAAGTTGTGTGGCTAACTCATGATCCAACATGATCAATAACTTCACCCAACCTATTCTAATCACGAAGCAGAATTACTTCACCTCGTTCAAAAATAAAAACCTCACTTAACACTCATAACATAGCCTTTAAACATAGGCTATTTCTCAACTCGCAACTCTAGAACCGACTTGTCGCTCAAGACACTTAAACACAATTGAAGCTTATAACACGCTTCTTATTCAACACAACACTTTTCCTTTTAAACATTAGGCTTGATAAGAAGATAAACAATAAGACACAAGCCTTTATAAGCGCGTAGACAATGACTCAACACAAATCACCAAGACTCACCATCCTTATTTTTTTTTTATATCCCCCTTATTATAATTTTTATAGGGTATTTCTTCCTTTTTTTCCGGATGGTGGTCTTTTATTACAAAAATTCATAAAATCATAAATTCCTAATAGAATCTCCAAAACACTAATAACCAATAAAAATACGAACTCCTACCCCACGCTTTTAATGGGTTAGTAGGGGTCGACTCAAAAACACTCATGGCTATAGGCATGGATAATTTGGCTATGATTGGCTCATTCGGAATTTATAGTGGCTAAAATATATGGATATAACGGGAATAGGGTTTTTTCAGCGCCTTGCCTCATGTTTAAAGTCAACTACACACAGCGGTTTCAAAGAGATATCAAATCAAAACTCATTCAAGTACATGCAATGATGATAAACACTCAGGCTACTCATTGGCTTTTACATGAAAAAGTTTGAATTGACGCTGCTTTTTGGGTTTTGAGAATTCATTTGCATCAAAGTACCATTTTACAATATATAAATAATGATTTTGAAAGATTTATGCACTTATACACGCTCAAAGACAAGAACATTAAATCAAACATAGTTAACTTTGA
>BMAC01000309.1:63764-74898 GCA_014905375.1 Phtheirospermum japonicum
CAGGGCCAAATAAAAAATTACACAAATAAGCAAAAAAAAAAATCACACTCGACCCCCCCCACCCCACCCCCTCTAAAAATCTCGGCAATCTCCGAATTGCCACAAATACATCCAAAATTCAAAAAGAGGAAGGAAAAGAAAACATCCCTGAAATAGAAGGTCGAGCCGCTACTCGTTGATTTGTGCAATTGGCCATCGCTTCAACGTACGTGAAATGAGATGTCCTAAAAAAAATGAAACAAACAAAGCAAAGAAAATGACAATATTTTTGGATTATTATATTATTTTTTTAAAGCATAAAATAAAGATACAAAGATTTCAGAACTCGCAGGATCCATCATCCTCGGGAGCATCATCGACGTCCATGCCGGGCTGGGGGAACGATGCCTCAAACCGCTCCTCGAGTCTCAAAATACGAGCTCGCATCTTCCTCAAGCTTCGTCGGTTTTTCTCGTGGTTCGTGTCTATCTTGTCGTCGATGATTTGGAGCTTATCGAACATCTTCAATTGAAATGCTCAGTTATCCTCAAAAAATTGGCCCCAATCGAGACTCAGGCCCGAGTTGACACGTGGGGCCGGCTCCATCGCCGTATCACCATATTAGTCGCTCGGTCGAGACGAGGAGCCTCCTTGAGTCGTAGACCTCACTCGGGGTGCAGGGGCACGCGTCAAAGAAAGTGAAATTGTCCCAAGTGGTAGCAAGCCGTTTTCGTCCGAATCGAACCCGAAGTGATGGGCGAGTCCGGTAATGTACGGTGCGAAGGAGAGAAGTGGAGATTTGTTACCCGGCGTACCCTTTGTAACGTTGTAGATTCTGCTCAAAATGAACGGGTAAAGCCGGGGTTGATGACCATCAATAAGACATTGTAGAACGTAGAGCTTGAGTTTGGTTGCGTACGTGGCCTCGTTCTTGCATAAAACGACGTGGAAGAGAATTTTGTAGGCGACATAGAGGGCGTCATCTAGAATCTTCGAGCAAGGAAATTGCTTGAAATCGCCCATGTTGCCCCCGTTTATCATCCCCCAAAAAGAGGCTAAGTCGAAGCCTTGAACGCCCACTGGGTGGTCCCCTTCGGTCGGGAAACCAAAAACGTTACCGAATATCTCCTCGTCCACGTGGATTTCATTTCCTCCCAAACGACAAGTAAACGTCTTGTCATTAAGTATTGTCAACGTAGCGAAAAATTCGAGCATAAGCTCGCTAAATCCGGGGAGGTGCATGCGGGCGAAATATCCACAACCAAGGCCGTCGACGCAACGGGAAAGGTCGGTATGGTGCTCCTAACCATTCGAGGCTTGCTCCTCAATTCCGTCAATGTTTAAAGTCTGATGGGTCGCAAACCCCCATTGTTGAATAGTATTAAAAATGCTCCCTTCCTTTTTGTCGTAAATTGGGAACGACGCTCCGTATTTCTGAGCCAAACTTTTGTGTTCCTTTCAAAATTAAAATCCAGTTAAACAGTGCGCGTCTACTTTTGAAAGGGTTTTAGTTCGCCCACAAGAGAACGGGGTCACTTGTAGACTTGGCAAGTTAACTTGAGTCGATCTCTCGAGGAAGACTAATCGAAAGTTGTTTTTTTGTTTGTTTGTACGAATGAGAAAATAACAAAAATTCTACGCTAAACACGCGGACAAGGGGGTTTTGAGAATTGTAATAACTAAACGATGATTTATACTACGAGCAGTTTAAACTATTCTTGCAAGGAGAGCGTCAATCACCATGCAAGAACTTAACTAAAGTTAATAAAAGATTTAATAACGAACTTCAACTTTTAAAAGGTTAAGAAACGGGGGTCTAGGGCCTTGGACTCGTCTCCACAACTGCTTAGGCATTTCAGCGAACACTGATTAACACGTATTTATGCTCATTTATAGTTGTGTTTTAGTTACTTTTTCTTATCATTTTTGGTATAAGTTGGATGGATTAAGCTTAAATTCATATGTTTGTATCTCCAACTTATTTTACCGCCTTTTGATCAAGATTGATGTAAATAAGTGATTATTTGACGTTTTTCACTTCACAGCTAAGTAACCGGAAGAGCTCGACGCGTAAGAGATGAAATATGATGATTAAGAGACAAGAAATGAGCGTTCTGGCGAAGATGTAGCAAGTTTTGGAGGCTTACTGTTAGCCTTACGGTTACCTTACCGTACTGGAACACCGTACACAACACCGTAGAAGGAGTTCAGAGAGCCTTACGGTTGGTCTTACGGTTGCATTTCTCACCGTAAGGGTCACCGTAAGGAGGTGTCAGAGAGGTTTACTGTAGCTCCTAACCGTAAAACGCTACCATAAATGGGCCCAGTAACCGACCTGTGTGACTTGCGGCCCAAGTTACGCGATTTCTATATAACCACCCATTAATCCAAGATCCAGACGTACTTTCAACCCTATAAACTTACCATAAACATAATCCTAGGGTTTGGAGATGGAGAACAATAATGAAAATAAGAGGATCGAAGTGCGACCAAGAATCGACGACGAAGAAGGTTTCGAGTTGTTCGACGTCGATCAACCGTAGAAGTTCGTTCTGCTGCGTTTACTCTTCGGAATAGCCGAAGTACTTTCAATTCCAGTAGCTAAACAAGTACTCTGAACCTCTTAATTAGTTTTCGTAGTTTTAAATCTTTAGTTTTCCAGTTTTCGATAATAGATAGTTTACGTACATGTTTCGTTTGAATTAGTTGGACGAGTTTAGTTTATTATTTTCAGTTTATATTCAGTTTTTCATGCTATATGTTGGATGTGTGATGTTCTATTTCGTTGAAGTTCATTCATGCATGCAAGATTGCAGTTTGATTTATTTTCATGTTCGTTAACTGTTACTATTAACCGTTAGTTAACCGTTACTGTAATAGTTAACTGATAGAAAATCGTAACCGTTAGTAAATTTTAGTTGATTTAAATCGAATTGTTAATTGAATTAGTTTGCTGCATTCTGTTTTGGAACTTTAGTCTTAAGTCAGTTTCTGAAATTTAGTTTCTTAGTTAATTTGAATTATTAATTAGTTWAATTAGTAATTRGTTAATTAATTAGTTKATTAATSTAGTTTAGTTAAYTTAGTTTAGAAATTTARTTTAGTTAATCATTAKTTTAATTTTYAGTTAGTTAATTAGCTTAAATAACTTAGTTAATTTAGTTGATAAWTTAGAATAAGTAATTTAGTCTAAAAYTTAGTTAATCTTGCYTTTTAAATTAGTAGTTAGYAATCAACAATTCAAACAAAAACCCCAAAAATAATTTGGTTACTTGTTTTTGAACAACTATCCGAGATCCGATAATTTGTTGTCCTTGAGAAGCGACTCGAGTCAGCTTTCCACCCTACAAGCGCCCTCGTACTCTAGCAAGCAAGCTTGCGTGTTTTTAATTTAAAATATCTTTAATTGGGGTGCACAAAATTTTGGTTCAAAATTTTGGCGCCGTTGCCGGGAACAACAATAAGGAGTCAAGGATTTTTGTTTATTTTAGTTTATTTTCATTGATTTACTTTCGTGTGCTTAGTTTGGATTTTGCCGCTTAGTACGTTTATGTCTTGTTGAGTTTATGCAAGGAAGACGATCACTACGACTAGACTTTGCACCATCCTTCGACGACATCCACAGCGCACATCCAATGAGGCCAAGACCCGAACCAGTTCCCGAAAGCGACTCTTCTTTAGACACGGATTTCGTATGCAACAAGATTCCCGAGACCATGGCAAGACGATCTAATCATGGTTCCCATCATGGAGGCAACCATAATGAGTTATTCGACTCAACAATGATTTACCCCTTCCTCAAGCACGAAGACATAGGAATTTTGGAAGAAAACCGCAATACCTTGGGGGTCACAATCAACCACCAAACAATCGGGCCCCGCTACAACTAAGACAAGGAAATAGAGGAAGGAACGCACAACATGATGAGGATGTACGTGATAATTATTCTTATAGACCAATCCCTCGACGTGAGTTTTGTAGATGAATGGTTCGATGACCAAGATTTCGAAGGAGATTATGAGGCTGCCTATCAAGAGAGCACCGAGACACGCCCAACCACCTAGACAGCGTGATTTGGCACGCCCAAAGGTTGTACCTTTCAGATCTGTTATTGTTCTTGGGCCAACTGCAAGGGAGGTAGAAATTAAACCGCATCAACAGAATTTACTTCCGACTTTCCACGGAGGTGCCCATAAGACCCTTTGGCATTTTTGAACTATTATGTAGATGAAGTAGGTAGATTTGTGGTTAATGGCCTCAACCAGGAGGAGGTGCAAATGATCTGTTTCCCCTATTCCATGAAGGACAAGGCAAAGTCGTGGTTACTATCTCTAGACCCTGGATCGTTGACTGATTGGGAGATATTAAGTGAGAAATTCTTAAATCAATACTATTCGGCTCAAACAACGGGACATCTTCGACGACAAAGAGCTACGTTTGAACAATTGGATGGAGACCTATTTCACGAAACATGGGAGCGTTACAAGACGATTTTGCAAGCATGCCCCCACCATAACTACTCGCCCGAGATGACAAACCAATTCTTCTATGATGGGTTGTTAGACCATGGAAAGTGGGAAGAAGAAATAGCAGCGGGAGGAGATTTTGGGGATTTAACGGCCGTCGAGGCAAAAAGAGTTTTGGAGAAGCAGAGCGAAAAGTATAGATAAACCAACTCTCGGCCAAGGAAATTGAAAGTTAATGAAATAACAATCCCCGATCCTGATCTAGATGACGGCAAACTAGTTAAAGCAAAGTGTGAGGGAATTTTCGAGGAAAATTAGCAGCTTGGAGAGTCGAGCGGGTGAGCAAGGCCCCTTCTAAGAAGACTACTGCAACGTGTAACCAATGCGGATCTTCCCAGCATCTGGCAGACATGTGTCCAAATAATAACGTACAGCAAGAAGATATTAACGCAATCCAAAATTACCCAAATCAAAGGAAGTTCACCTCGGAACGTGAGAATCCTCTTTTTAAGTGGGGCCCAGGGAATCCAAATTTTATGCCACCTGATCCGCAATACCCACCACCACAACATGCTCAAGCACCATTGCCACCACCCCAAAACAATTTCCATACACAAGGGCAGGTGTCCACTACAGTGCAATCAACTGATCAGTTATTGTTTTGGCAGCAAAACCAAGTGGTTGAGACGCTCAACAATAGAGAGGGACTTGCAAAAGTGAATACAAAGATTGACACCCTCTCCAATATAGTGCAAGATCTTGTCAAAAATATGGAAAGAATGAATAGGACAATAGGACAACTGGCAACCGACATTGCGAGATCGAATAACGAGAAGGGTAAACTTCCGAGCCAGGCAGAGCAAGCGTCGGCGGTTCATATTCTTGGTAGTGGAAAGAAGGTCGACAACGGGATAGTAAATCAAGATGAGGAAGTCAAGGACAATACCAAGGAAGATGATTCTAAACCAATTCATAAACTTCATAAGTCTTCCAATAGATATGTTCCTGGTTCCTTCAAAGGGGCTATTCCGAATGATACCCCTACCCATGATGATATACCTTCACCATCACTGCCCAAGTAATTGATAACACAAATCAAAGATGTTGTTCCGTTCCCAAGCCGTTTGCGTCCTGCTAAATAAAACAAAATATTTATGGAACTGTACAATCTATTGAAGAACGTCAATATTGACTTACCGCTCTTGGAAGTGATCAAAACAATGCCCGCTTACGTGAAGTTTTTCAAGGAACTAGATTCAAGGGAGAGACGTTTAACTACACTTCAACATATAGCATTGACGAAGGAAGTGAGCGCAGTTTTTAAGAAACCATTGCCACCAAAGGAACAAGACCCTTGAAGTTTCTGCATTACTATTTCTCTGGCCAATGGACAAACAGCAAAGGGAATGTTGGATCTTAGGGCTGGTATTAACCTAATTCCGTACTCGCTTTATCGGGAATTTGATCTCAGAGCACTAAAACCAACTACTATGCGACTGCAGTTAACCGACCGTTCGATTCGGCAACCTTTGGGAATTATTGAGGATGTTTTAGTGCAGGTTGGAGTGCTCGTAATTCCAGTTGATTTTGTAATCCTGGATGTGGGTGAAGTACCAATTGCAAGCGCAGAGCATACCATCTTATTAGGTCGCCCGTTTATGTCTACCGCGTATACCTTGATTGATGTTCACAAAGGAAGGATGACAATGACCGTTTTGGGTAAATAAGTGACATTCTCCCTTAAGGATATTCAAAACACTTCCAACCCTAATATGAAAGATGATTTGTCATTCTTTGATCCCATTGCATCCTGCGTCCACGAGCTTAAGGGAATCACATTTTTGGATGACTTGGGTGACGCGGACGCCGCCGACTTTTTGAGGAGGGTGGCAGATTTATTAGAAATTGATCTGAGTCAAATCATTGAAGAATTCAAAATTTTTGAAGATCTTGACAATGAGCTTTATGAAATAGATAATGCACCCGAGCTCGAGCCTAAAGTGGAGTTAAAACCACTACCAAGCCATCTGAAATATGTTTTTCTCGAGCCTGGAAACCAAAAGCCTGTCATTATATATTCTGGGTTAGAAGAGCATGAAGAAAAAGAATTAACGACGGTGCTAAGGAAAAACAAGGAAGCCATAGGATGGAGTATCAACGACATAAAAGGTATTAGTCCCACCATTTGCATGCACTGAATAGAGTTAGAACCGGATGCAAGACCAGTACGAGACAGCCAGCGTAGATTGACGTCGACATTATATGAAGTGGTCAAGAAAGAGATTTTTAAGTTGAAAGATGAAGGGATTATTTACGCAGTTTCCGATAGTAAATGGGTGAGCCCGGTTCATGTAGTACACAAAAAGGGCGGTATCACCATAATCGAAAATGAGAAAGGTAAAATTATCCCAACCAGACTAACCACGGGATGGCGAATGTGTATTGATTATAGAAAGCTAAACACAGTTCCATGGAAGGATCACTTTCCATTTCCATTTATCGACCAACTTCTCGACAAACTGGCCAGACATGAATTTTATTGTTTCTTGGATGGCCTGTCTGGTTACTATCAAGTGGCTATAGCCCCAGAGGACCAAAGCAAGACTACCTTCACATGCCCCTTTGGCACCTTTGCATTCCAGAGGATGTCGTTTGGTCTATGCAATGCTCCAGCAACTTTCAAAAGGTGTATGCTTCCCATCTTTACTGATTTTATTGATGACTTTTTGGAAGTGTTTATGGATGACTTTTCTATTTTCGGTAATTCATTTGAAAGTTGTGTGGCTAATTTGACTAAAGTATTAGAACGTTGCATAGAGAAAAATCTTACATTGAGCTGGGAGAAGTCCCATTTTATGGTTAAAAGTGGCACTGTGCTTGGTCATGTTGTTTCTAGTACAGGGTTGGAGGTAGATAAGGTGAAAATTGATGTTATTGAAACTCTCCCCCCACCTAAAGATGTTAAGGGAATTAGAAGTTTTCTAGGGCACGCGGGATTTTATCAGGAGTCCGGAAGATTTTTCGAAAATTAGTCGCCCACTTTGTCAATTGTTAGCCCAAGACACTCCATTCGTGTTTGATGAAGCTTGTATAAATGCATTCGATACTCTTAAGGAAAGACTTACATCAGCACCAGTTGTTGTTGCTCCTGATTGGATCCTACCATTTGAAATAATGTGTGATGCGTCTAACGAAGCTGTAGGGTCTGTTCTAGGACAACGGGTCGATAAGTTGATTAGGGTTATTTACTATGCGATTTTATATGCTTAATGATGCCCAACGTAACTATACAAATACTGAAAAAGAATTGTTAGCAGTCGTTTTCTCTTTAGAAAAATTCTGATCTTATATTGTGGGAGCTAGAGTTATCGTGCATACTGATCATGTTGCATTGCGACATTTATTTGCTAAGCCACAAAGTAAACCATGCTTGATTCGTTGGATTTTGTTATTACAAGAATTTGATGTAGAAGTTAAGGATAGACGTGACTGTGAAAATATTGTAGTTGATCACCTGTCTAGGATGGTAACTGGAAATAATGAGCAAGGCATGATTGATGATTTGTTTCCATATGAAAATGTTTATGCTCTTGATGCTTCTATCACTCCTTGGTATGCGGATATCGTGAATTAACTTCCTTGTAATATTATACCTAATCACTTGAACTACCAAGAGAGAAAAAGGTTTTTGTATAAATGCAGGAGCTACTTCTGGGACGACCCCTTCGTGTTTAAAAGATGCAAATATGGACTAAACAGGCGTTGTGTTCTGGATGATGAAAAGATAAGCGTTATGCACTTTTGCCACGACCTAGGAGGACATTTTAGAGCACAGAAAATGGTTTTCAAATTCCTTTTGGCTGGTTTTTATTGGCCAACCCTGTTCGCTGATGTTTATGAATATTGCAAGAACTGCGACAATTGTCAAAGAATAAGGAACATAGGGAAACGAGATGAGATGCCTCTAGTACCAAATCAAGTAGTGGAGATTTTCGATGTGTGGGGAATAGACTTTATGGGACCATTTCTAAGGAGCGGCGATTTTGAGTATATCTTAGTAGGCGTTGATTACGTGTCCAAGAGGGTGGAAGCTATTCCAACACGCAAGGCTAATGCAGAAATTGCTTTGAAATTTCTGAAAGAGAATATTTTTGGTAGGTTTGGAGTCCTTAAAACGATAATAAGTGATGGAGGGAGTCACTTCTGCAATAGAGCATTTGAAAGATTAATGAACAAGTGCGGAGTGCGACACAAGGTGGCTACCCCTTACCATACTCAAACCTCCGGTCAAGTTGAAACAAGCAACCGCCAATTGAAGAGCATTTTACAAAGGACAGTGGGCCCAAATAGGAAGGACTAGGCCACGAAACTGGTGGACGCACTGTAGACATATAGAACTGCATACAAAATAGTGCTTGGATTAACCCCTTATCAGCTAGTTTATGGGAAGGCGTGCCACTTACCGGTTGAGATAGAGCTTAGAGCAAGTTCGGCAATTCGAAACCTCAATATGGACCATGGAGAAGAAGGCGAATATCAGAAGCTGGAACTGACTCATCTTGAAGAAATGAGGAACGAAGCATATGACTGCGCCTGGAGACATAAAATTGCTATGAAAAAGCATCACGATCGCTATATCATTGATAAGAACTTGGAAGTGGGTAAGTTAGATTTACTTTACAACTCACAGTTGAAACTGTTTCCAGGAAAGTTGAAGTCGAGATGGAGCGGACCATTCGTGATCAAGGAAATGAACGACTTTAGAGCGGTCACTCTTTACGACAAGAAGAAAGACTTGAATTTTAAGGTTAATGGTCATCGATTTAAGCTTTACCATGAAGGGATGGAAAGGAATAAGGATCTTGAAGTGGTGGAGCTCGTAGATCCACCTTCTACAAAAAGTTAACTTCTAGAAATGCGTCAAGCAAGCGGCGTTAAAATTTGCGCTTCTTGGGAGACAACCCAAGCTTTTGTTTTTGTCTTTATTTTCTTTCTTTTCTTAATTTCGTTATTTTATTCTCTTTATTTTGTAGTTTTCAAGAAAATTGCTATGATACGTTTTTGCAAGGGTTTTTTTTGTGTAGGAAAAGATGGAAAATTCGCCACTTTTTTCAGATTTTACGGTTACTTACGGTTACTCGCAACCGTAAGGTGTTACCATAAGCAACTAACACATGCGTTAACGGTAACAACAAACCATATACTGATCAAGCCTGGGTGACGGTAAGTGTTACGGTAAGTTCTTACAGTTAGTCTTACCGTAAAGGCTACCGTAAGCGTCCCAGTTTTTGCGAATTTTATGGTAATTAATTAAGGAATTCTTGGGAATTAATTTTTTGAAGGCAAGTCCTATTTTCATTAAATTTGGACGGATTTTCAAGTGTTCGCATGTCTAGATTGCCTACCTTCTAAGAGTTCTATTTTAATTAGGTAAGTTTAATTGTCCTGCCTTAATTTGAAATTGGAGGAGAATTAGGATTCCTACTTTCAAAACACAAGGATACCTATAAATAACCAACCCCTAGAGTTCATCCTTTCACAATTATTTCAAGCCTTGATAATTCCCACAAGCTTTTGTCATACACAAGACTCTCAATTCCAACGTTAATTTTTCTATCCTCAACTATGAAACGTCGCCAACAACAACCAAGCGCCATGAGGGAGCTGCAAACCTAGATAACCGACGCACGAGAGGAGATTAAATGACTTTATACTAGTATTGACAATGCGATGTCAACAATAGGTAATATGGGAGAAGAGATGTCTGCCATGAAGGACGAGCTTGATAAAACAAAAGGGGATTTAGCTATGGAGGAGGCAAGAAGCAAAATTTTCTATCGCGAGGGATTAAGTTTCATGAATGATATCCGTGGACTTCGGATGCAGGTTTCGGCAGGGGAAGGTGACATCCGCCGACTCGAAGAAAGCAATGTCGTCCATCAGTGGAATATTAACTATTGGAAGCAGGAACTTGGGGATGCCAACGACAAGATAGCCGAGATGGAGATGAGACTTTATGGATCTAGTGGCTGAACCATTAGGATTTTCTTAGCCTAGCGAGCCGTGATTAGCTATTTTCAATTCAGTCGAGTCTTAGAGTATTTAATTTCCAGTTTATTTCGAGTCTTATGCTTTATTTTCGTCACTTTATATTTATTTTCCTTGTCATGTTCCTTTATCATCGCGGGCTCGCATATTAATGATATTTAATTCTCAAGGTTCGTATGCTTTAATTTATTTAGTTTCTGTCGAATAAGATCAATTTTTGCGAATGAAACTTTACTTTATAGCCCAGACTTTACGGTTACCCTTACCGATATGAGTAACCGTAAGTCCAACCGTTACTCACTAGCAGAGGGCATTACGGTCAGGGTTACCAGTAACACCCTACTGTAGGAGGCTACCGTTAGTTTCTCTGAAGTGTGATTTTTCGGATAGTTTTTCGTCGCATTCCGACGATATTTATGATACGATGGTTTCATCCTCGTACAGTAAAGGAGCAAATATTTTTGTATTTTTATGTGTGTTTAATTTTGATTATTTCTTAGTTTTTAGTCGAGCGATCTCAAATCACGACAATCGAGATGATTAAATGGTATCACAATTCAACATGGAGCGACTCGACCGATTCGGTTAGTCAGGGACGTTTTTCTTACCTCTCTTATCTTTACTTGTTTTTACTGGCAAAG
>BMAC01000309.1:75595-104517 GCA_014905375.1 Phtheirospermum japonicum
ATAAAAAAAATATAACAAAGAAGGATGGTGAGTCTTGTTAAGTCATTGCTTACGCGCTAATGAAGGCTTGTGTTTTATTGTTTATTTTCTTGAAGCCTAATGTTTAAGGGGCAAAGAGTTGTGTAATTGTAAGAAGCACATTATAAGCTTCAATTGTGATTAAGTGGTTTGAGTTTCAAGTCGGTTTTAGAGTATCGAGTTGAGAAATAGCCTATGTTTATAAGGCTACGTTATGCGTGTTTAGTGAGGTTTTATTTTTGAACGAGGTGAAGCACTTTGCTTCGTGATTAGTTTAGATTGAGTGAGTTATTGATCACGTTAGATCGTGAGTTAGCCACACGACTTATATATTCCATACCCGTCCAAAGAGCCTTACATTACAACCCATAAAGACCTTTACCGATTCTTAGTTTTGACATCACACTTAATTTGCGATTGAGAAGAGATTGATTTTCCGTGCTTATTTACTGTGCATGTATTTGTATGATTTGAGTGAAAACACGTCCCATGCAGCAATGCTCGTGTGCTTTGAGTGAACACCCATATATATATATATATTTCCCTTTTGAGAGGATGCATGATTTTGTTTATGAAGCGACAATGTAATAAGGTGGAGTGTTTGACATTGCGTGCCTTGTATTTATATTTTCAAAATTATGTATGTAGCATAGCACGACTCATTGCCTAAGATGATTTTCTTTCTAAGTCACGTCCGTTCGAGGACGAACAAACAAATAAAGCGTGGGGTAGTTGATTAACACGTATTTATGCTCATTTATAGTTGTGTTTTAGTTACTTTTTCTTATCATTTTTGGTATAAGTTGGATGGATGAAGCTTAAATTCGTATATTTGTATCTCCAACTTATTTTACCACTTATTGATCTAGATTGATGCAAATAAGTGATTATTTGACATTTTTCACTTTACAGCTAAGTAATCGGAAGGGCTCGACGCGTAAGAGATAAAATATGATGATTAAGAGACAAGAAACGAGCATTCCGATGAAGATGTAGCAAGTTTTGGAGGCTTACGGTTACCTCACCGTAATGGAACACCGTACACAACACCGTAGAAGGAGTTCAGAGAGCCTTACGGTAGGTCTTACGGTTGCATTTCTCACCGTAAGGGTCACCGTAAGAAGGTGTCAGAGAGGTTTACGGTAGTTATTTACTGTAGCTCCTAACCGTAAAACGCTACCGTAAACGGGCCCAGTAACCGACTTGTGTGACTTGCGGACCAAGTTACATGATTTCTATATAAACAACCCATTAATCCGAGTTCCAGACGTACTTTCAACCATAAAAACTTACCATAAACATAATCCTAGGGTTTGGAGACGGAGAACAAAAATGAAAATGTGAGGATCGAAGTGTGACCAAGAATTGATGACGAAGAAGGTTTCGAGCCGTTCGACGTTGATCAACCCTAGAAGTTCGTTCTGCTGCGTTTACTCTTCGGAATAGCCAAAGTACTTTCAGTTCCAGTAGCTAAACAAGTACTCTAAACCTCTTAATTAGTTTTCGTAGTTTTAAATCTTTAGTTTTCAAGTTTTCGATAATAGATAGTTTACGTACGTGTTTCGTTTGAATTAGTTGAACGTGTTTAGTTTATTATTTTCAGTTTATATTCAGTTTTTCATGTTATATGTTGGATGTGTGATGTTCTGTTTCGTTGAAGTTCATTCATGCATGCAAGATTTCAGTTTGATTTATTTTCATGTTCGTTAACTGTTACTGTTAACCATTTGTTAACTGTTACTGTAACAGTTAACTGATAGAAAATCGTAACCGTTAGTAAATTTTATTTGATTTAAATCGAATTGTTAATTGAATTAGTTTGTTGCATTCTGTTTTGGAACTTTAGTCTTAAGTCAGTTTCTGAAATTTAGTTTCTTAGTTAATTTGAATTATTAATTAGTTTAATTAGGAATTAGTTAATTAATTAGTTGATTAATCTAGTTTAGTTAACTTAGTTTAGAAATTTAATTTAGTTAATCATTAGTTTAATTTTTAGTTAGTTAATTAGCTTAAATAACTTAGTTAATTTAGTTGATAAATTAGAATAAGTAATTTAGTCTAAATTTTAGTTAATCTTGCTTTTTAAATTAGTAGTTAGTAATCAACAATTCAAACAAAAACCCCAAAAATAATTTAGTTACTTGTTTTTGAAAAACTATCCGAGATCCGATAATTTGTTGTCCTTGAGAAGCGACTCGAGTAAGCTTTCCACCCTACAAGCGCCCTCGTACTCTTGCGAGCAAGCTTGCGTGTTTTTAATTTAAAATATCTTTAATTGGGGTGCACAAAAGTTTGGTTCAAAGACTTAGTCTACGAGTTGGGGTTGTCAACCCAACGTATAGATTAAACGCCCGATGACTCAAAGCGATGGTTCTAAACGTTTCCAAGCACTAGACCCATGATTTCTAATCAACAACCATTGACAAACTCACTATCAAAACCTCAAGACAACAACTAATCATGATTGCAAATAACATCCAAAACATCCAAACATCCAAATTACGATAATATCAATCAACTAATCAACCAAAACAATTCTTCACCAAATGATTCACAATAATTCAAACATAAACGATTCCAACTAATAATACAAACACAATATGCAAACACAATATCCAAACAAAATTACTGAAAATCAAAATGAACCAATGAGAACAAAGTTTAGAGTGTACGTAATTGAAATGTTTGCGAGAACTATCTCCACCTATTCCGGAGGGATTATCGTCTACGAGTCGAACCTTGGAATCTGTCACGAACTCCCGAGAAGCTACAACCTCCGTGGTAACTAACGAATCTACGCCACTGCAACTGGTTTCCATGGGGCTTTGAGACGACAGGTCGGAGTTGTCAATTCCGAGCGTGTCCTCGTGAGAGGTCTTCGTTCCTTCTATCCGAGTAGGTTCTGATCTTTAAAAGAGAGATAAGATGAAAAACGATTCAAGAACGCTCATGGGTTGTCATCCCCAAGAGGTTCAAGAATGTCTTCTCGTCTCGGTTTGTCACGAACCGAACGAGGGATTATTCGTCTATGGATGGCGTGAGGATGGTGTTTTTCGGTTCTCTGAATGTGGCTGAGTTCTTGGCCTTTTGTATCCATCAAAAACCCCTTCCGCAACTGAGAATCTCCACAAAATCCGAGTTTTTAACGCTTATATCCGATCGGATGGTCTCCCAGTCCGATCAGAGGGATCATTCTGCCAGAGTTTCTAACATTGGGTAACCCAGTGTGGATGACAGACCCAGTGTCAGCTGTAATATACCAAATCAGGGCCCAATTTCTTTGAAACTCCACTCGCGGGCCCACACTCGTCCACCTTAACACCGAAAAACTTCAAAATACCTAAAATAAACATAAAATGTTGTAAAATAAGTCGGAGATACATAAATACAAAAATATTCTCAATAAATCAAACTTATACCCAAAATTAACAACAAATCTAACTAAAACACTAGACAAATATACCAAAAATCAGGACAAATACATGCGAGTCAACCACCCCATGCTTTATTGGTTTGTTCGTCCTCGAACAAATGAAAGAATCAAAACCACGTAAGCATGAAAGTAGCTAGATTAAAGAGTCATGTTGTGCATAAAATATAGTTTTGCAAATATAAACACTTTTGTCGAAAGTTCTTAAGCTAAGCTCGTGTTACCTTTTCACTTTGAAATCGAAAGAATGCATCCCCACAAAAGGGAAATATATGATTGTGCACTCATTTGCTCGTGTTTTTCAAAAGGTGAGTGTATACGCTCGGATCAACAAAAATGCATTCAACGACTCGTGAAAATAAAAGACTCGTACATTGCATATGTGTGCACATTTAATCAAGAATCGGATTAGGACTTTCTATGGTTGTAATGTAGGCTCTTTGGTAAGGTATGTCATATATAAAGATGTGTGGCTAACTTGCAAACAAACGCAATCAATAACTCACTCAATCTAAAATTTTAAGCATAGAGCATAATTTTGCTCCTCATTCTCCCCAAAGAACCATATACCATTGTTTTTTGCCTTTTATAGCTAAGGCTATCTCTAACCCCAAAATCGGAATATTTGCCTTTATAAATAGGCTTTATTTTTAACATCTAGATGCTCTTATGAACTTAAGCACCCTTAATTTCCATTTTTTTATATATTTTTTACTTTTCTTTCTTTCTCTTCTTTTTTTTTCTTTTCCTTTTCCTTTTTTTTTAATAGCATCCACTAATTTCCACCCTGCAATCCTCATATCTCAATAAACCAATGATAAATAAACTCTCATATCACACACTTAAACGAAATAAGAGCTACAATTAAGCTCGTGGCTAATAAAGAGATGGAATAAAGGTTCAAGGGGGATCATTAGGGATTTTTAGTGGTTTTTATTTATGAATAAAGCCGAAAACAGGTTTTATATGTGCCTATCATCATTTCCAACACCAAATGTACACATGAAACTTTAGAGACTTCTCAAAACACTTATCGAATCAAAGCATGAAATGTTGATAAACACACAAGGCTCCTTACTAGGGTTTTATTCAAACTTTTGAAAATAAGGTGACCGAGTTTTAAAAAGCTTGACAAAATTGCTAACGACTAAGTGTTGTTTTATATATATATATAGTTTTTGAAAAAAATTGCACTAAACAAGCTCAAAAGACTCCAACGACATATCAGATAATACATGAGTTCGACAGGCATGCCAGTACAAACACAAATAAGCATGGGAATGATTTCAACAAACGTTGACAAAAATAGTTGGTTGATACGCACGTCGTCACAAAGAAAGACTCGCAGAGAACCATTCGACCTAAATGACTAAGCATGCATAATGCGACTCCCCCCTCCCCTACAAATAAAAGTAAGCAATGTCCGCATTGCTATTATACAAATTAACCCAAGGAAAATGTTGAATAAGTTATCATGCGAATAATTGGTCGAATGGTTATACAAACACCCGAGCACAAAACACATAACAAAATCACTAAAAATGAAAAACGAGAATTGGGATAGAAAGTGATATAATACTGGGGCTCGGGCCCGCCTAAGTCTCCATGCCGTCCAGAGGGAAAGACGGAATTATACAAATGGAGCGATGGTTTCAAGTAGGTCTGCTGCCTCTATCCGATCGGTCACTGCACCACTCCAGTCGGACAACGGTCCAGTGTGTTCCGTCTGACCGGTCATCTTCTCTCATCCGGTCGGACATCAGTCCAGTGTGCTTTGTCCGACCGGTTAATTCCTCTCATCCGATCGGATGTCCTGAAAAAGCATCATTTTCTACACTTTTTCTGCGCAGCTCAACAAACCATTACCACACCTATCCAACTCAAGTTAATCAAGAACAAGAATATGTACAAAAATGAATTTTTTTTATTTTTTTTTAATTAAGCTAGAAAAATGATACCTTGGGTTACCTCCCAAGAAGTGAAACTTTTTACGTCTTTTGCTTGACGACTTACAAAGGTGATGTTATCCGGGATCCAAAAATAAATGACGATCGTGTCATTCCTTAGTGTTCTCCAAGAGCAAAAGCAGGCGATGACAACCACCAAGGTAGGCACGATGAGCAAGCTTATTGATGAGGGAAATAAAATCTCTAACTGGCTTTGGAGATCGAAAATGTGAGTAATCGACTACTACAAAAATTTCAAAAGTCGATCGGGTCGTGGAACAATGCTTGGCCATCGGAATGACTAAGAAATCGGTTGAACAGACAAAATGGTCATAGATCAACCCACACTCCTTCTCGATTGCCTCCTCTACCACCTCAGCGTTAAGATTGATCAAAACATCTGGCAGAACACAATGTGGCTCAACAAACACAACCTCCTCCAAATCCTGTATCATAACTCCATCTTCTCCACAAAGAGCAAGTAAGTCCGAGTTTCCAACTTCCTCACTCGGAATCTCCAACGGAAACGCCCCTACACTATTACCCAAAACTTCATAATCAATCAGAAAAGAGGCGATCTCAACCAAATCCTCAATCTCCATCTCCTCACACAACTCTCCCAAACAAGCATTCAAGCTTGAATCACCAAACTCCAATGTGGGCTCCACTACATCAAGAATTGGCAGCTCTTCAAAGGTAAGATGCTCCACCTCAGCATGGATAACTGAGTAAGAATCATTATTGAGTGGAGCATCAGGATGATTGTAGATTTGCTGGTTTTCCCTCTCTTCTAAAGAAACCATAATTTGACCCAACATCGTCTCCATATTCTTCATGAGTCGCTCGGTCGATTGCGCCAAGTTCTGATTCGATTGCGCAAGTTCGTCCCAATGACGAATAGTCTCTTGCTTTCGCGCCAAAAATTGATCATCTAGTATATATTCTTCATGGCTCAGATAGTATAGAATCGAGTCGGGAGGGGCATAAGATTCGTAGCTCAGAAAGGAAGAATTAAATTCGGATGGAGCATACGAGTCATATCCCGTGTAATAAGAAGGTGAGGCGGAGGGAGCGTATGAAGGTTCAAAACTGGGATTGTAGTGGTTGGGTGAAGCATGTGGATTGTTAAGGCTCACGTTGTAAGAGTTTGGAGGTGGGGCCCATTCAGGTGAGAATGTCTCCATGAAACAATCGTACACTTCCTCCCACGTGTTCAAGTAGTCAGGCTCTAGATTTGTTAACCATTTTCTCGCCCGATTCTTTAATGTAAAGATGAAAAGTTTCATCATCACTTCATTCCTTGTGAGGCCTAAAAGGGGGAAGGTTCTTATTATGGCGTGGTACTCTTGGATGAATTCGAACGGATCCTCACTCGGGAGCCCATGAAATACCGGGAGTTGCTCATAGTAGAACTCATCCGGATCGTAGTCTCGCATCGCTTGACTCCATTTAGTGGTCGGTCAAAGATCAAAATAAGCATACGGGTTAGACATTCTTTCTTTCTTTTTTTTCTTTTTCATTTCGAAATGGCTTGTTGAATCTTGGTCGTCAAGGTACCTTGCAATCACAACACTTAACGCACAAGATTAAACGCACCGGTAGATAATAACAAAAATGAATAAAAAGGAAAATCACAAACGAACACGAAACACAAACAAAACCAATAAAAACACGAACACAGATCACGAAGAACAAAAACAAAAATTACAACCTTTAGCCTTCCCCGGCAACGGCGCCAAATTTTGAGCCAACTTTTGTGTTCCTTTCAAAATTAAAATACAGTTAAACAGTGCGCGTCTACTTTTGAAAGGGTTTTAGTTCGCCCGTAAGAGAACGGGGTCACTTGTAGACTTGGCAAGTTAACTCGAATCGATCTCTCGAGGAAGACTAATCGGAAGTTGTTTTTGTGTTGGTTTGTACGAATGAGAAAATAACGAAAATGCTACGCTAAACACGCGGACAAGGGGGTTTTAAGAATTGTAATAACTAAATGATGATTTATACTACGAGCAATTTAAACTATTCTTGCAAGGAGAGCGTCAATCACCATGCAAGAACATAACTAAAGTTAATAAAAGATTTAATAACGAACTTCAAATTTTAAAAGGTTAATAAACGGGGGTCTAGGGCCTTGGACTCGTCTCCACGACGGCTTAGGCATTTCATCGAACACTTAGTCTACGAGTTGGGGTTATCAATCCCAACGTATAGATTAAACGCCTGATGACTCCAAGCGATGGTTCTAAACGTTTCCAAGCACTAAACCCATGATTTCTAATCAACAACCATTGACAAACTCACTGTCACAACCTCAAGACAACAACTAATCATGATTTCAAATAACATCCAAAACATCCAAACATCCAAATTACGATAATATCAATCAACTAATCAACCAAACCAATTCTTCACCAAATGATTCATAATAATTCAGACATAAACAATTCAAACTAATAATCCAAACACAATATCCAAACAAAATTACTAAAAATCAAAATGAACCAATGAGAATAAAGTTTAGAGTGTACGTGATTTGCACGTTTTTGTACATATTTTTCTTACCGTTTTTGTATCACGTTGCGTGTGTTTTGATTGCTTTTAGGTGTTTTAGGAGTCGAGTTGGCCATTTTTCATTATTTCTAGGTTTTCTTAATTTTTGTACATTTGTTATTAGTTTTCGTAGTTTTTCACTCTTTCGTTTTTTTCTTGGCCGTAGGACGTCCAAGCGGGGCCCGCGCTCATTTGGGATCATTTTCACTCGACTCGGGAATGGACGGACAAGCAAGGAAGCGCAATGGACGTGGCTCGATAAACTGGCGGACGTAGAAAGAACGAGAAATTGAGCCGTTGCAGCAATCCAGTCGACCGACTAGAAGTGCAGTCGATCGACTGCCTTTCTAGTCGATCGACTGAACTCCCAAAATCGACTGCATTCCAGGGACTTTTGGCCATTTCGGATGATGCAGTCGATCGACTGCCGACGTGGCAGATCGACTGCAGTCGATCGATTGGAACCCCCCAAGATCGACTGGATTCCAAGGCTTCTGGCTGTTTTGACATCGCAGTCGATCGACAGGCGACTTAACCGATCGACTGCCAGTCGATCGACTGCTTTACAGTCGATCGACTGAAAAGCAGATTTTTTACTGCTTTTGGACAAATTTGCCCCTTTGTGAAGGATAAAACAGAAGACGTCATTTCATTCAGCAACCAACTTGCAGCAGGCTCTCTAGTTCAGGGATCTTGCTCCCAAACACTTCTAAACACTTTCCTTTTCCATTTTAATTATGTATTAATTCCTAATAATTAGTAATAGTTTAGTTAAGTGTTATATCTTCATTAGCTAGTTGTTGAGGCTTTTGTTTAGCATTTCTTTAGTGAAGAAACTTTGAAGATACCATTGCCATTGTTGAGATTTGAAGCTTTTGTGGAATCATAAGTTTGGTAATATCTTTCTATTAATCTAGTTTGTTTTCATGTTATTTCTTTTAATCTTGTGTTGATGCTTAGATCATAGTTTAGATGTTATTTTGATTATCAAAACATCCATTTTCATTTTATTGCTTTCTAGCTTTTTAACTTATGCCGTATTTTAATGCTTTCAAAACTCCTATTTCAATTTAAGTTTAGTTATAAAAACTCAAACCAAATCAATGACTACTGCTTTCCTAGTTTAGATTAGTTTAATTTCAAAATCGACAATAAGAGCAAATAAGAAACCGATAAGCCGATAACATCCATCCTCAAGAGACACGACTCAGGAAGAAGTCGTCGCCCTACAAACTGTCTCCGTACTCTTGCAGAGACGGATTCTCAAAATAGCGCGTCGAGAATTCGTCGATCAGTACGGAATTGAAATGTTTGCGAGAACTATCTCCAGCTATTCCGGAGGGATTATCGTCTACGAGTCGAGCCTTGGAAGCTGTCACGGACTCCCGAGAAGCTACAACCGCCGTGGTAACTAACGAATCTACGCCACTACAACTGGTTGCCGTGGGGCTTTGAGGCGATGGGTCGGAGTTGTCAATTCCGAGCGTGTGCTCGTGAGAGGTCTTCGTTCCTTCTATCCGGGTAGGTTCTGATCTTTAAAAGAGAGATAAGATGAAAAAAGATTCAAGAACGCTCATGGGTTGTCTACCCCAAGAGGTTCGAGAATGTCTTCTCGTCTCGGTTTGTCACGAACCGAGCGAGGGATTATTCGTTGATGGATGGTGTGAGGATGGTGTTTTTCGGTTCTCTGAATGTGGCTGAGTTCTTAGCCTTTTGTAGCCATCAAAAACCCCTTCCGTAACTGAAAATCTCCACAAAATCCGAGTTTGTAACGCTTATATCTGATCGGATGGTCTCCCAATCCGATCAGAAAGATCATTATGCTAGAGTTTCTAACACTAAGTTTTGACAATGGGTAACCCAGTGTTGATAACAAACCCAGTGTCAACTGTAATATATCACACCAGGGCCCAATTTCTTTGAAACTCCACTCGCGTGCCCACACTCGTCCACCTTAACACCGAAAAACTTCAAAATACCTAAAATAAATATAAAATGTGGTAAAATAAGTCGGAGATACATAAATACAAAAATATGCTCAATCAATCCAACTTATACCCAAAATTAACAACAAATCTAACTAAAACACTAGCCAAATATACTAAAAATCATGAAAGATACGTGCGAGTCAATTTCCCCGAGATATCCTTACGTTTTCCCGCTCGAGACATTGTCAATCAATAAGAAGTTGAACGGGAATGAAAATTCTTGAAAATAAAACCTTTTGGTTCTTTAGGGAATTTCGTCGAACACTTGGCGTGCGTGTTCAACCAACTAAGAACTTGAGTAATTCTTGAACCAAGACCTTCCCAAACACAACCAAACAACAATATATGAATCCCAAGAGAGTTTTAAGCGAAGTACCTCATCGATTGTAGCTCGAATTAGCTTGTTTTCGGAAAATTGCCCAAAATTTCACCTTACCCGTTTGTGCCCGAATTGAAGATATTAGGTTTTAAAGATGTCGAGGGAAGAAAGAATTGGGTATATAGGTCATGTGGGATGAATTTTGGTGGGTTGAAGATTAAGTGAGTGTTGCAAGAATTTGAAAAGAGAAATTTTTGTGAAGAAGAAAGGAAGAAATTTTGAATATTGAGAAGTAAAAATGAAAGAAGGGGGGAGGCTTCGGATGGCTTTATAAGCTGATTATGGGGTTTTCCGCGGGTCATAAGGTTATGGGTCGGGTTGATGGGTCAGAATATGAGTTTTAAATGCGTTTTGGGCTGGGTACGGGTTCGCATCGACGCTGTGTCAACCAACGAGAACCAGATCGACACGACAGAGACCATTTCTTCGGCAATTGCATCGACTCCGCGTTGACCGACGCGAGCAGTCTCGGCATCGACGCGGGTGGAATTATTTAGTCGATTTTTGTTCGCTTGATTTATCAGTTCCCCTCGTTCGAGTTCTTCCATCTGTTCTAAAAGGATAAAAACCAGAATAAAACATTAAATAAACTGAAAATAAAATACAAAAGGTGACAAAAATCTCGGGTTGCCTCCCGAGAAGCACAAATTTTAACGTCGCTTGCTCGAGGCTATATGATCGATCAATATCTTCCTCGTGCGAACTCTCTCCAGCTACCATTTCGACTCTTCATATAGTTCTCGTAATAAGACTTAAGTCGATGCTTATGAACTTGGAAATGCGTCTTGTCACGCTCATTATATAGAGTGGCTACTCCATATTCATCCAATTCTTTAACTAAAAATGGTCCACTCCATTCGGACTCGAGATTGGTTGGATCAAATTTATGATTATGATTATACATCACTAATTGACCAACCTAATACTGTAAGTTTATAACTTCCTTGGTGCGAACCTCTTTCGATTTCTTCTTATATGGCATCCAAGTGCTGTCGTAAGCCTCGCCCTTGTTCCTTGCATAGTCAAAATTTTCGTTGGAGTCGAGGGAATCGTACATCGAATGATTTGTTGGTGGCTTCAACTCCACCTTTCCCTCGAATTTAGGTGCTTTGCTCTCCATATATAATTCATCTCGAAATTCTTCAATAATATCGTTTATGTCAATCCCCAGTAACTCGATCAAATCTTCCCCACTCAAATGCTTCTCATCGTCAAACTCATCAAACTTCTCGCTTAAGTCAACTTCTAGTATATTCCCCTCCTTCCTTGGAAATCCGGCGACGTCCACCTCGCCTAATTCGTCCACAACCACGACTCCTTTTAGCTCGTGGATGCATGAAGCAACGGGATCAAAGAATGAACAATCATCTAGCATGGCAGGGGTAGGAGTATTTTGAATATCTTTCAGAGAAAATGTCACTGATTCGCCCAAAATGGTCATCATCATTCTCCCTTTGTGAACATCGATCAGAGTGTGGGTGGTAGACATAAACGGGTGCCCCAGTAAAATGGTATGCTCCGTGCTCACAACTGGTACTTTGCCAACGTCCAAAATTACAAAATCAACCGGGAATACTAGCTCTCCAACTTGCATTAAAACATCCTCAACCATCCCCAAAGGTAGCCGAACTGAGCGATCGGTCAACTGTAGTCGCATGGTCGTCGGCTTCAGTGGTCCAAGATCAAATTCTTGATAAAGTGAATAAGGCATTAGATTAACTCCTGCTCCAATATCCAACATTCCTTTTGCTTGTTGTCCATTAGCCAATGAAATAGTGATGCAGAAACTTCCAGGATCGCGTTCCTTAGGTGGTAATGGCTTCTTGAAAACCGCGCTCACTTCCTTTGGCAGTGTTACAAATTGATTTGTCGCCAAGCGTCTCTCCCTTGAAGCAAGTTCTTTGAAAAAATTCACATAGGCGGGCATTGTTTTGATTACCTCCAAAAGTGGCAAGTTGATATTGACGTTCTTCAATAAGTTATATAGTTCCATGAACCTTTTGTTCTCTTTCGCTGGACGTAAATGGCTTGGAAAAGGAATAGCATCCTTGATCGGTGTCGTTAATTGCTTCGGCGGTGATGGTTTATGAACATCCTCTTTGCTAGGGGCGTTGAATCGTCCCTTGAATGGATCCGGGAACATATCGATTAGAGGACTTATGCAGCTGATCTAATGGTTTAGAATCATCTCCCTTGCTAGGAGTTGGTGTTTTATTCTCGACCTCGACCTCATCATCTCGGCCAATTACTCCGTTATCAATCTTCTTTCCACTGCGAAGGACATGAACCGCCGACGCCTGTTCTGCTTGGCTTGGAAGTTTACCTTTCTCGTTTGAGAGCTTGGCTAGGTGAGTCAATAACTGACCTATTGATGATTCTAGTTTCCTCTGCCCAGCTGTATTCTCAAGAATATCCTTTTCATATCAGTGATTTCGTTTCGAACGTCCACGAGTCCATCTAGGTTTTTAATAGTTTCGGCCACTTGATTCTTCTGCCAAACCAAAAGCTGATCAGTCGATTGAACTATTGTAGGCACCTGCCCTTGCGTATGGAAATTATTTTGTGGTGGTGGCAATGGTGCTTGTGCATGTGGTGGTGGGTATTGCAGATCGGGTGGCATATAATTCGGACTTCCTGGGCCCCACTTAAAAAGAAGATTATCACGTTGCGCGGTAAACTTCCTGGGCCCTTGATTTGAATAATTCTGGATTGCGTTAACGTCTTCTTGCTATTCATTGTTGAGTGGGCACATGTCGGCTAAATGTTTGGGGGATCTGTATTGATGACACGTCGCAACAACCTTTTTTGAAGAGGCCTTGCTCGCCCACTCGGACTTCCAAGCTGCCAATTTCTCGTCAAATATCTCCTCGCACTTCGCCTTGACTAATTTGCCGTCATCTAAATCAGGACCGGAGATGGACATCTCATTAACTTTTAATTTACAAGGCCGAGAGTTGGTTTGTCTAGATTTCTCTCTTTACTTCTCCAACACTCGTCTTGCCTCAAGGGCCGTCAAATCTCCGAAATCTCCTCCTGCTGCTATCTCAACTTCTCTTTTTCCATGGTCCAACAATCCATCGAAGAAAAATTGGTTAGTCATCTCCGGAGAGTAGTTGTGGTGGGGGCAAGCTTTCAAAAGCGTCTTGTAATGCTCCCACGTTTCATGAAATAGATCTCCCTCTAACTGTTCAAAGGTAGCAATTTACCTCCGAAGATGCCCCGTTGTTTGTGCTGAATAGTATTGATTTAGAAATTTCTCGCTTATCATCTCCCAATCAGTCAACGAACCAGACTCTAGGGTTAGAAACCATGACTTCGCTTTGTCCTTCATGCTATACGGGAAACAAATCATTCGCACCTCCTCTTGGTTAAGGCCATGAACCACAAATCTGCCAACTTCATCAACAAAATAGTTCAAAAATGCCAAAGGGTCTTCATGGTCTCCTCCGTGGAAAGTCGGGAGTAAATTAAGTTGATGTGGTTTAATCTCCACTTCCCTTGCGGTTGGTCCAAGAACAATAGCGAACTTAAAAGGTACAACCTTCGGACGTGCTAGATCGCACTGTCTAGGTGCTCGGTCTCCCCTTGGTTCTCTAACTTGGTACTGAGCTCTTTCGTAGCGGTTGTCATATGCGTTTCTTCCGTAATCATTATCGCGCTCGTATCACCTTTCAAAATGGTCTTGTTCGTAGCCATGGTTTTGGTTTGCCAACCAATCATCTACCCGTCTATGATTGTTATCATACTCGTTGTGCTGATGAAAATCGTCATTTCTTAATGCCAATTTATTGATGTTGTGTTGACGATTAGCATTGTTGTTCCTCTCTTCATGTTGTCTTATATTCGCCATGTTGGGTGGATGATCGACTACGTTGTTAAGTTGGCGATTCAGTTCGTCGTTATGCTGTTGGTTAACTCCTTCGTTTCTCCCCTCGTCTTGTCTCATATTCTCCATGTTTTGCTGATAACTAGCCCAGCAGACTCGGGGTTGTGGTTGTCCTTGCATAATGATTGGTTCACTATCATACCCATTTCGAATGTGACGTGGTGGTGATCTTCATGGGGAATCACCATTTCGGACTGATTCTGCTCCTAACATTGCCTCAGGGATATCGTCGCAAACAAAATCAGTAGTTGTAGACGAAACGCTCTCGGGAATGAAAAGGGGCCTTGGTCTTGGTGGATTTGAACGATGGATGTTGTCAATAAATGGTGCAAGATCGCGTTGAAGTGATCGTCTACCTTGCATAAACTCAACAACAAATAAGTGCAATTATACAAATAACGATGAAATACAAAATAAAATGAAAAAAATCCTTAATTTCTACTCGTTGTCCCTGGCAACGGCGCCAAATTTTTTATCCAAACTTTTGTGCACCCCTTTTAAGATATTTAAATTAAAAACACGCAAGCTTGCTCGCAGGAGTACGAGGAACTTGTGGGGTGGTGAGTTTGACTCAAGTCGATTATCTCGAGGACAATTGTTCGGTCTCTTAGATGCTTTTCTCAATTCACAAACTAACATAAAATACATGTACATTGGGGGTTTTTGAATATTTTGATTCGGTCATTATAAACTAAAGCAATATTTATTTTAACACTAACTAAACTAATTATATTAAACTAGATTACCACTAAGAACAATAATAAAATGCAAAGATGATTTAAACCTAATCGATTCTTATAAATAACTTAAACAAATCTAAGAGTATGAATGTAAGAAACTATCATGAACAATTGAATCATAGGAATCTAAAGACGGGAAATTAAGCATAAATCAAATTGCATAAATAAACTAGATGAATCCAATATCCAATATCCAAGCATGAAATAAATTAAGAACTTAACTATCTAATTTAGAATTAAATAAGAATTTAACTAAGAAAGCAATTAAGAGTTTAGAAGACTTATTTGAACTAATAAAAGCGATAAAAATCTCCAGCGAATCCGGAGTTGGAACAGAGATCTTGATTTAAAGTGAATCTTGAACGTAACGGACTTGAGTCTTCAATCTCGATCTCTAACTACGTAATAGAGTGTGTAAATGCGTTGTTTCTGTGCTCTCTAACCCTAGGTAGTCGTCTCTCTTTCAAAAATCGGAAATATGAAGGGTATTTATAGATATAGCATGTCTTGGCACACAAGAAAACCTAAAAATGCATTTTTGGGCATCCACGTCGACTTCGCGTCGACCGACGCGTGCTCGAACTCAGCATAAACGCTGCCTGTGCGCTCGCGTCGATTGGACGGGAGCATCGACTGACGCGGTCATGGATTGACGCAACAGCAAGTTGCGTCGACTTGGCATCGATAGACGCACTCTTAGATCGACGCTTCAGAGAGTTACGTCGGCTTGGTGTCGACTGAGTGTCAACCATCGTGGGCAGGATCCGCGTCGACCGATGCGACTGAGAGTACGTCTCATTTTCTCAATCTTTGTACTACTCATTCACTGGAAAGCTTGTTCTCCACCCTTGAACATCGAACGTCATCTATGTACGCACTGAACTCTTCCAGTTACTATTTTGCATGTAATTATTGTGTTTTTCTTTGTGTTTTTAGATAGGTTTTTTATATTGATTTTAGTAGTTTTGAGTCGTTATTCGTGTTTCTTGCTAATTTTATATTTTAATGGGTTAATTGGTTCAATTAGTTCAAGAATTGCTGAAATTCTTGGGGTTTTATGTTTAAAATTCCTAATTTTAAAGGTGGAGAAATTGAGGGCCAATATACGAGCCAACCCGCGCCAAGACATGCCAAGATGAGCCAAAAACTAGTTCCAAAATGCCAAAATATTTAGGAATGGTCGTCAAGACATGCCTGGACGTGCCAGGACTCGCCAAACGAACCTTGGCACAAGTTGGCCTGAGCCAAGGCGCGCCTGCGCGCAGCTGCCGAGCAGCTGCCAAGTCCCGCCCGAAGCCTGCCGAGTCCCACCCGCATGCTCGCACGCAACCAGCGCGCGCCAACCGACGCCAGCGCATGCCCGCGCGCAGTTAGCGCGCGCCAACCGACGCCAGCGCATGCCAGCGCGCGCGCGCTCGCCTAGCCCTGCCGAGACCTGTCGGCCACTCCCGGCCATGCGCGCCCAGGCTCGGCCATTACCGAGCAACCTTGAGCCAAATCGAGCCAATTCGAGCCTAGGGTCGAGCCAAGTGGCTAGGAAGGTCAACACGGGTCAATCTTGGTCAAACCCGGGAATTTCAAACCTTTTTAGCTAATTTGGCCCATTTAAACCCAATTAAACCTATTATAAATAGAACCTCACTCTCATTTGTAAAAATCACTCCCCTCCCAACCCAAGCTATGGTTTGGGGTCAAAATTACTCTCAAACTATTGGATAATTCTCTTTTCTTAGGTTTTAGATTCAATTTCAAGTTTTGATGTAATTTCTTTTCTAAATTTAGATTTACTTTCATACTTGGCCTTGGGTTTGTAAGTCTAAAAAGAATTCAAATACTCCTTTGGATTGTTATTTTTGATGCAATTACATTCAAGCTTTGTTTCATTTCTTAATTCAAGTAAGTTTCCTTTCAATTTCATGTTTTATACTTTATTTCCATGCTTTGTTCTTCATTTCCATGCTTGTTCTTCATTTTATGCTTTTTGTCTTAGAACCTTGAATTCATGTTAGATCTTAAGAATTGGCTATGGAATCTAGATGAGTGACACATCTACATCATAGATCGGGTCTTGGATCGTCTTGATTTTGAGATTTTGCTATGCTTTATTTGTAATTTTATTTTCATGCATAGTTTTAGGTTAAATCTTAGATCTACTCTTTGTTGCTTGTTATTTTCCTTAAAATTTTAAACTTTCATTGCTCTTTCTATCCATGCATTCACTTTTTGCTAATTTGCATTATTTGAGTTTTTATGCATAGTTGTACCTTGTGCTTGCATGCTTGTACTTGGTGAAACATTGTATTTTCTTGCTTATTTCCATAATTGCTTTGCATTTTCTATTTGAGGCATACGACGAGGCATCCGAACAACTTGCTATTTCAATTTCTAGTATAGATTAGATAGGTTAATTGCTTTATTTTCATTTTCCTTTTATTTTTCAAGCTTGAAACACGTTGATTACTTCAATTGAATCGAACTCCGATAATACCAAGCCAAGAACCCGTTGATATATTTCAACACCGTGAAAACTCTTCTAACATTTACTTAGCTGTAAGGTGAAAAACAACGAATAATCACCTATTCTCATCAATTATGATCAAAATACGGTAAAATAAGCTGAAAATATAAAAATACGGAATTAGGCTTAAATCATCCAACTTATACCAAAAATAAATAGAAGAAAGAACGAAAATAATAATAAAAATAAGGACAAATCTGCGCTAATCAATTGCTAAGAAAGATGTTCAAATTAAGTTCGTAAAATCCAAAAACCAAGTGGCGAATATTTTCACGAAGCCCCTCAAACGCGAAACTTTTGAAAAGTTGAGGCACAAACTTGGAATGCGAGAGAATCAAGCTTAAGGGGGGATGTTGAAAGTTAAAGAATATATATAAGATAGATTCATGGTTAAATTAATGGATGTGACTTTTGATATAATGTTCATTCATGTACATGTATGTCCTTTCATATTTTGTGTCTTTATATGATTAGGTGTGTCTTTTCATTTATGTAATTTAGTCCTATAAATAGTCATGTAAATTTTCATTTGTAAGCATGAATTTTGTATGAATTGTGTTTAACAGAGTTCGTTAATAATTATGTGTTAATAAACAAGAGTGTGAAGATATATTTATTTTGAGCCCACATTTTCCAGCAGTTCATTAAATATATTTTTTCTGTTGTAATTTATTTTGAGTCCATATTTTCCGGTTGTTTACCCATATATATTTGTAAGTAAATTTCTTTAGGTGGAGTGATGTAGCCTGCTAATTTTTTTATAAAACCTCCATGCATGTGAAGATTTCATAAAGAAAATACGTACAAAGTGTGTAATCTGTTAAAGGTGCATGGATGGTTTCTTGTCCTTCACTTTGACAAAAAAGAAAAATGAAAAAATGAAGGGAAGAAATATATGTGCATTAAAGAGGTAGTGCTTTGGTTCTTCATTTAAAAAGAAAAATTTACCCTTGTTGTGTTTAATAAAAAAAAAAATCAGAGTTTCAAACCTTTTTGTTTTCCTTAACAGTAACTGCTGCATTATTTGTAATGCTTGCAACTCTGCGATTGATCTTATTTGAAATCCTTCATCTTATTTAATCCTCTAATAAAATTATTTATATGTCACTCTTTGCAAACGTGGCCACTGCTACTATCATTTCCAAGGCTTTAGTAAACAAGGAATCCTCTCATTCTGTTACACTATTTCAATAGTAGCTGCTGTTTATTTTGGAGAAGATTTCTAGAACGTTAATGAAATTTTCATACCTTAAATATTTCTAAGTTCTATAAAACAAAACATTATGCTCGTAAATTAAAAAAAAAAAAAAATAGGGTGTTACATTGTGGTATCAGAGCAATACGATTCTGGACGCCGTTGCAAAAATATTTTCAAAGTCGTTGATTTAAAAAATTAAAATTCCAGCTTGTCATATGCAGTCGACTCCAATAGGTACGTTCAAAATATACGTTTTAACATTCAAACATATTATAATTGATGCATGCATACCCCTAGAACTTGAGATGATTTTATGTTAGACTTTGCCCTCACATGGTATGAAAGTCGATCCCTAGTTCCTCGAAAACGAAGAAGCTTCATGTGGCACATTTTAGAAACTATCTAATGGCAAATGACCATAGATTGGGCGAACATTTGACCGAGATGGGTTATCAAAGGGCACATGCAAAATAATATGGAGTAAGTAACTACATAGCGACAGTAAAGTTAATGGAGACGCTACCCGAGCAGTGGCAAGCTTGAGTAAGGACCCTCTTCCTTCAAGAGGTTGTGTCACCTCCAAAGAAGATGCGCCAACCATCAGTTATACTCGCTTTGTATCTACACTTTTTCGCATGTGGATGAAAGAAATAGCAGAGCCCGAATAAGAAGATCCAGAAGAAGGCCCTCAACCGGAGAAAGGCTCGCAAGCGGGAGAAGAATATAGTGATGAGAACTCCTTGATCAAGGAATGATATCCATTTGAAAGGATGGCAAGGATCGTCTTTTCGTATTCTTGTTAATTCCAATTCTCGTTATATCGTTCAAATGATTTATGTTCTTTCCATTATATTATTACCTCTTGAAGGTTTCTTTTTAATAATGGAGATTCTAGTTATGTTTGGTTACTATTCATAACTTTCTAGTTACACATGCTTCGATTTCGATGACAAAACTAGAGCTCCCACTATGGCAATGTTTATGTATATACCTACATCATAGATATCGTATTTAATATATTCGAGATTCTAAATCAAAGTAACTTCTTCCATCAGGAAAATATTTCCACGACGCACACGCACGGGACATCACCATACTAATGCTCAAGATAACGCTTAGGCTGATGCATAAGTCAATGCTCCGGCTAATAATCAAGCCCAAGTGGTCAAAATTTGCCGTCGCTATACGCCCCCGACGTTTAATGGGAGTGAGAATTTTGGTTATGTGGAGGATTGATTACGAACCTTAGAATGAACATTTAAGCTCCTAAATTGCACTGATGCTCAGCGTGTGATTTTCATTGAGTATCAATTAGTGGAGGACGTCGATCATTGATGGGAAGGATATTGGCGAACGAGGTCGGTGGTTGAACGTGACGCACTTACTTGGGTCCAATTTAGAGATATTGTGACCTAAAAATACTACCCACGCTTTTACCGTGAGCAGATGGAGCGTGCGTTTGTAGATCTCACTTAAGGTAGCATGACTGTGGTGGACTACGAGAGGAAATTCAATCAGTTAGGTCGTTTTTCTACGCACTTGATAGACAATGACCTCAACAAGGCCCAAAGGTTCCTAGGCGGGCTACGGGCTGGAATACGACACATTCTCACAAGCCATGGGGACTTATCTTATGCCAAAACAGAGAGACGGGCTCAAGGAATAGCCGCAAGTCACGACATAGAGTGCAGACATGTTGAATCTTTGGGAAAAAGAAAATGGCAAGGACCAAACTATGGTAAAGATGGAAACTAGAAATCGAACAAGCACACCAAGACTAGTGGTGGCCAAGTGCCCCCTCAATAAAATGCTAGGCCATTGTGCAAAACTTATGGCAAACCGCACCAAGGAGTGTGTATGCTGGGACAAAGAAGATGTTATCGATGCAGGGCACTGGATCACCCAGCGCCAAATTGCTCAAACCGATTTCGTAACGGAGGGAACAGTGGTCAACCTTCAGGAGGCCAAGCTTGACTTTTTCCATGAATCAGAAGGATGCTGAGAAAAATCCAGGCACAATGACAAGTAAGCTATCAGTATTCGATGTACCAGCTTTAGTTTTTTTCGACACTGGTGCCACACATTCATTCATGTCTAAAACATTATAGCGTACCCTTGGGGAAAGTCATTTTCACTAACTCAATGGTTAGAGATACTCATATAGTCGTGAATGAGAATAACTTAGAGGCTGACCTATATGTGATTGATATGAAAGACTTTGATGTAATTTTGGACAAGGATTGGTTAACTAAGTATAGAGAGGGCATTAAGTGTCAAGAGAAAGAGATAACTTTGGGTTTACCTGGAAATAAAGAGACCGTATTCTATGGAGATAAGACTGGCACATCACCTCGAGTCATTTCATCAATGAAGGCGATCAAGATGCTTAGAAAAGGAACGTGTCAGAGGTACCTTATAAATATAATTGGCACTAAATCGCAAGAGCCGTCAATCACATATGTACTAGTGGTGAACGAGTTTCAAGATATGTTTCCAGAGGATCTCCCGGGAGTCCCACCGAATCGACAAGTAGAGTTTACTATCGATTTTGTACCTGGGGCCGCACAAGTATCGAAGGCTCCTTATAGAATGGCACCAAAGGAGCTAGAAGAGTTGGAGGTTCAACTACAATAATTATTAGACCTGAAATTCATTCGACCAAGTGTTTCACCTTAGGGAGCACCGGTTTTGTTTGTTAAGAAGGAAGATGGTACTTTAAGAATGTGCATCGACTATCGAGAACTGAACCAACTCACAGTAAAAAACAAGTATCCTTTGCCGAGGATTGAAGACTTCTTTGACCAATTCAGAGAAGCCGGAATCTTTTCAAAAATTGATTTAAGATCAGGTTACCATTAATTAAGGATAAGAGATGCGGATATTTTGAAGATAGCGTTTAGGACGTGATACAGTCACTGTGAGTTTGTAGTGATGCCACTTGGATTAAGTAATGATTCGGTCGTATTCATGGACTCAATGAACCGAGTGTTTCATCCATTTTTAGACAAGTTCGTTATTGTGTTTATTGATGATACTTTGGTGTTTTCTAAAAATGAGAAACAACATGAGGAACACTTGAGAATGGTGTTAGAGACTCTGCACTTATAGAAGTTGTATGCAAAGTTTAAGAAATGTGAGTTTTGGATAGATCGAGTTGTGTTTCTCGGACATGTTGTGACTGCTCAAGGCATTGAGGTCAACCCAACCAAAATTGAGGCGGTAATGATTGGAATGCACCGACCACCGTGACTAAAGTTCGCAGCTTCTTGGGTTTGGCGGGTATCAAAGATTTATTGAAGGATTCTCAAAAGTAGATGGACCCATGACGAGGTTGATGAGAAAAGGTGAGAAATTTATTTGGAATGAAAAGTACGAAGAGAGTTTTCAATTTTTAAAAAGGAAACTAACATTAGCCCCGGTATTAACTATTCCAAACCCTACAAAAGATATTATTATTTATAGCGACCCCTCTAAGAAAGGATTTGGGTGCGTACTCATGCAACACGGGAAAGTTGTGGCTTATGCTTCAAGGCAGTTGAAGCCGCACGAGTTGAACGGCCCAACGCATGACTTGGAATTATCGGATGTGGTTCATGCGCTTAAGATTTGGCGACATTATTTGTATGGAGGAAAGTGTGAAATTTTTACGGAGCACAAGAGTTTGAAATATTTGTTCACCCAGAAGGAGTTGAACATGAGGCAAATAAGATGACTCGAGTTATTAAAGGACTATGACAATACCTTTGAGTATCAACCAGGCAAAGCTAATGTGGTTGATGATGCTTTGAGCCAAAAAACACGAGGAGAGTTAGCCTTCCTAACGACAATTCAAGATCAGCTAGTGGGTGATTTCTCAAAATTGAGTATTGAGGTAGTGGTACCTATGAAGAGTATAAATTCGATCTTGTCTACTATGGTGGTACAATCCACCTTAAGGGGGAGGATTAAGGAGCTTAATCCCAAGATGAGTCGTTGAAGAAAGTGAAAGAACAAGTGTTGTGTGGGAGTGACTGTTCTGCATGTAATTGTTGTATTTTTTTAGTATTTTTAGTTAGAGGTTAGTGTTGTTATAAATCGTTTTGAGTCATTTATTCTAGTTCTTAGGTCATTTTCTTGTTTATTTGCTTCTAGGCTTAAAGTGTACAAAGTGCGAAGATGTTTGTGCTATTTTTTGGTTTTTAAGTTTGAATTCTTATTTTGTAGGTGGCTAAAAGGATTATATTCGCTCGGCGGACGTTGTGGACCAAAAAACGAGAAATTCAAGCCAAAAGCAGCCCGGATCAACTGAAACGATGCTCGATCGACTGCTAGTCGATTAACTGACTCCCAAGGATTGACTTAAAGCCCCGAAATTGACTGCAGGACAGTAGCTTCCCCTGTTTTGGCAAGGCAGTCGGTCGACTGGCAGTCGATAGATTGCACCCTAGTCGATCGACAGGGTGTCGATCTACACACATGCAGTCGATCGACTTTGACGCTGGGAGTTCGGGTATTTTGGGCGTTTTTGATGTTTTTGCCCCTACAAACAACTATATAAAGCCCACATCTTGCACCAATAAAAGAACCAGTCCCCTCCCAACCCAAGCTAGGGTTTGGGATCAAATTACTAACAAGCTCTTGATTCTCTCTTCTTAGGTTTTAGATTAAATTTCAAGCTTTGATGTAATTTCTTTTCTAGATTTAGATTTACTTTCATGCTTGGCCCTTGGGTTTGTAAGCCCAAGAAGAATTCAAGTACTCCCTTGGATTGTTACTTTTGATTGCAATTACATTCAAGCTTTGTTTCATTTCTTAATTCAAGTAAGTTTCCTTTCAATTTCATGTTTTATACTTTAATTCCATGCTTTGTTCTTCATCTTATGCTTTTTGCCTTAGGTATTAGAATTTGTGCTTGATCTTATGAATCATCCATGGAATCTAGTTGAGTGACACAACTAGATCATAGATTGAGGCCTAGATCGTTTAATTTCACGTAATTTCATATGTTTCATGCATTTTTCTTCATTTCATGCTTTTTGTCTTAGCACCTTGAATTCATGTTAGATCTTAAAAATTGGCTATGGAATCTAGATGAGTGACACATCTAGATCATAGATCGGCTCTTGGATCGTCTTGATTTTAAGTATTTCATATGCTTTATTTTGGTTTTTATCTTCATGCTTTGTTTCATGCCAAATCCTAGATCTCTTACTTGTTGCTAGTTAATTCTCGTAAAGTTTTGAACTTTCCCGTCTATTTTCATTGCTTGTGCTTTTGGTGTTTTCGGTTTTTGCTAATTTGCATTATTCAAGTTTTATGTTCATGCAAGCGTAGTTGTACCTTGTGCATGCATGCTTGTACTTGGTGAAACTTTCTTGTTTTTGCTTGTTTTTGTTATCTGCTTGCATTTTCATCGAAGGCATACGGCCGAGGCATCCGACCCAACATACAATTTCATTTTCTAGTTTAGAATAGATAGGTTAATTGCTTTATTTTCATTTTCCTTTGCTTTTCAAGATTGAAACACCTTGATTCCTTCAATTGAATTGAATTCCGATAATACCAAGCCATGAACACGTTGATATATTTCATCACCACGAAAAACTCTACTTCAAAATGGCGCCGTTGGGACTCGGCTTGGTTAAGGCTTTCGATTTGATTGTTGTTTCTTTGTGTTTTTAGATTTCTTTGTTATTTGACATTTTTGTTTAGTATGTTAGGTACGTATAGCTATGGTGGATACATTCCCAACATGGGAGGGCATGGTGCAAACCATGTTGGGAATGGGAAGTATAATGGTTTTGGCAACGTGGGAGGGCATGGTGCAAATCACGTTGCCAATGGTGGATTCGGCTATGGGCAAACCAACATGGGAGGGCATGGTGCAAACCATGTTGGGTATAACGGCTACATGGGTACAAATGATCTGTACGAGGATTATGGTGCTTCTAATCAATGTCCGCACATGCACAATCTAAATCCCAGCCCGTATGGAAGTCATCGTGCTTACAATTTCAATCATACCCCGATTGGTGCCAACAATAGTGCTCAAAATCCCAATCCGTACTGCTATGGTGCTCCTCAAAATATTCCAAATTTTCCAAGCCCGACTCCCGGCTTGTATGGAGCCCCCCGTTTATAATGTCAATCCTATGCCGAGTATGTATCCGAGTGGAAATGTGGGTGGTGGAAATCTGATTCCCAGCCCGTATGGCAATTCTCATACTTCCGATTTCAATCAAGCCCCGATTGGTGCCACCACTAATGCTCAAGATCTCGATGCTTATGCGTACTTTGGAGGTTTGAGCTCTGATTCACCCCCCATCCGCACTATGGGAGATGTCAATAGACCATTTTTGAGGCCAATTTACATTGATATCAACAATGGTGCCCCGACTCCCTATCCTTATGAGTTGTTTGGAGGTGGGAGATACATTGTCTCAAGTGGCCCTCCCAAGCGAAAATCTTCTCCACTGACGTATTCTCTTGATAATGACATGAGCGTGGCTTCTTCCTCGAAGGATCTTGAGCTCGAAAAGGCCCTAGCGGCTTTGGACGCTCAAATCGCTAACCTATCTAAGTCGAGACCGAATCCTCCTTGCTCGTGGTGTGGAACGTGTGGTCATGCTACCCACTCTTGCCCTTTAATTTCCTCGTCCAATACGCTGATGCCTCATTCGAAAGACATGTATGGGGGTCTTGGATATCAATCCGGACTCGGTTGTGCGTTACCATCATTTCCTCCGCCGTCGACTCATATTCCTCTTGAAAATCCTCACGTGGACCTGTTTCATCCGACTATTCTGGTCACGATCCCCGATAAGTGTGGGGTGGTTGATATTACGGATGTCTCACCGTCGGACGAGGTCGTGGTTTCATTTTCGAGTATTTTCACTCCTCTTGAACCTTTACATTTTACTTAAAGAAAATCTTACTAGGAGTGGATATATATGGACTTTATCAGAGTACAGTCAAACGAGTTTATATGGAGAATAGAAGTATTGCGAAGGATATTATCCGGGGAGTCAATAATGAGGATTATGGAGAAGATGACGAGCCCCTTGTTTGTAATGGCGAGCCCTTGGTGCTTCGACGAGCCAAAGATTTGAGTGAAGGAGATTGTAATGGTGTCGTCGAGGGAAATGACAATTCTTTGGCGGAGGAGGTGGATATTTTTGATGAGAAGATTGGAGAGATTGGAGATTACCTTGAAGGTATCGAAGATTAGTTCGAATTAGCCTCCAACAAAGTCGAGAGGAGGCACAAGCCCGAGCTTACGCCTCCCACATATAACCTCAAGCATGCCTATGTGGAGGAAGAAGAGAGCAAATCCATTACCATCTTGGAAAATTCAAATCATCTTAAGAAGGAGAGGTCGGTTGACGTGCTTAAAATTCTTAAGGGGGATATCGGTTGGAGACCGGGAGTTAGCCCCCGTATGGAGATAGTGAAAATCAGTAATTAGAGGTTGTTGTGGGAAGGATTGGTGTTTGTGATTGGTAAAAGCGAGTGGGTGAATACTGTTGACTTGGTACCAAAGACGAGTGGCGTGTTCATTTTTTAGGAAGGAAAAGGAGAGTTGTTGGCCACGAGGGCTACAATGGGTTGGAGGATGTCGATCGAGTTTAAGAAATTACATGTGACTACAAAGAAAGATCGTTTCCCTCTCTCGTTTATCGACCACACGTTGGAAGAGTTAGCCGGCCATTACTCCTTTTGCTTTTTGGATGAGTCGTCGGGCCACTTCAAAACCACCATTCCACCCAAAGACCTAGCCGAGATGAGTTACATTTGCCCACTTGGAATGTTTGCTTTTTGGCGAATATTATTTGAGCTATGCAATGCGCCAAGGACGTTCCAAAGAGTGGATCCTCCCAAGAAGGAGGAGATTGTTTTGGTGGACCCTCCCGTTATCTTTCCACCTTGATCAAAAAGGGAGTATGTCAAGCTAGTGACGTAAAACAAGCGCTTCTTGGGAGGCAACCCAAGTTCTTCTTGTTTATTTCTTTTATTTTCGTTCTTTCTTCCTTTCTTTCTCTCTTATTATAAAAATTCAAAAACATTCGAAAAAATTAAAAATTAAAAAATATATATATAGTTTGGTTGTCTTTTTGTTTTCGTTTTGGTTTATGTACATATTTTCTTGAGTTTTTGGTTTTATGTGATTTCTCCTTTCTAGTGTGTTGTTTTCCGACTTCAACCTTGGGCGATTGGATATGTGAGTAGCGTTAGTGGAGCCGGGAGATACTAGCCATGCTTATTTTTGCTTGGATTTCTTAGACACCTAGGTGGACCCCACCGAGCTTGACCCAAACTCGCTCGGTTAAGGAAGCTTCTATTCATCCACCTTTTACTTGATTTACATTAAAATGCAATGAGGGCATTGCATGGTTTAAGTGTGGGGTGGGTAGGTGGTTAGGGTCCGGGTGTTACAAAGCATGATTTGTCTTTCTTAAATCGAGCCTTGGCAAAGTTACGCATTCTTGACGAAGTGACGCTTACTATTTGTGCTTTTATGTGGTTGAGTCATTTTTGTGTCTTTATTACATTGTAGAACAATCGCCACTTGCTTGGAGGTTTGAATAGTTTACTTGTCGGGTTCTTGCATGTATATATCCTCTTGTGTGAGGAGTTAAATTTTTGTGCTTCGTCCAAAATCCGCCTATATATATATATAATCAAYATTTTCTCGTGAAAAGATTGCAAATCTCTAAAAGCTCTTTTGATTCTCCCCCAAATTCGGTGCAAACTAGTGAGTAGCCTTGTGTGATTTATCGGCTTGCTTGCATTTTTATGGAAATTACATTGAGAAGGTTTGATTTTGCTCGTAAATGATTGAATCCGAAAATTATCTCGAGGCACATATATCACCCTTATTCCGGCCATATCCATATATATAATCTACTTAAATATCCCAAATGAGCCCCCTTGAGCCTATGCCCCGTTTCTTGTTAGCCGAGCTCGATTTTAGCTCTTATATCTCCATAAATTGTGAGGTGGGAGGGTATGATTAGTTGACAAGAAATGTGAGGGAAATCGATTGTGGGTTTCGGGTTTTGAGTTGCTTATACAAAAAGAAGAAGAAGAAGAAGAAGAAGAAGAAGAAGAAGAAGAAGAAGAAGAACAAATAACTCCAACATAAATCACGAAAAGTGATAAAGCGTGCGTTTAAGTTAAAAGCCTAATGTTCAAAAAGACTAAGTTTAGTAAAAAGAAGCGAGTTGAAAAAGCTTCTAAGTGTTGTGAAATGAAGTCAGAAAAGTGTGTGAGTGTACGAAAGAGTCTCAAATGAAAGTTTGGTAATTTGGGAAGGGTGAAACGATTATAAGTTTTGAGTTTAAGAAGTTACAGTTTCGTGTGTTATTGATCACGTCTGATTATGTGTTAGCCACTATATCCATATATTCCATACCTTACCAAAGAGCCAACATTACAACCCAAAATAAAGACCTTTTTCGATTCTTATTTGGTCATGTACAATGGGTGATTTTGAGTTTCTGATTTGTGAAATCTTGACAAGGTGCATGCATTGTCCGACTTGAGCGTATACACATTCCATATAACAAACACTTGAGTGAATTGAGCGAACACCCTCGAAATTCTATTTGTGAGGAAGTCATAAATTTGGTTTTCATTTGAGAAAGAGTAATACGAGCAATGCTTGGTGATAGCGAGTTTATGTTGATACTTTTATCATTCTAATAAGGATAAGCACAAGAGTTTTTCTTTTTACATAATGTTCATTGCATGTACATTCTCGATTCTTTTCGTTGTTCGAGGATGAACAAACCGATCAGTGTGGGGTTGTTGTTTATCATGTAATTATGGTGTTTATCTCGTGTTTTAATTAGGGTTTTATGTTGTTTTTAGTAGTTTTAAGTCAAGTATTCATTAGGTTATTAGGTTAAAAACTCTTATTTTATAGGTGGCTCAATGAATTAGACTCACGCCAAGACGTGCCGGCATGCGCCTAGGTTCGAGCCAAGGCATTGAGGCCCAAAATCCGCGCAAAAATCTGTGACAAAATATGCGCCAAGGGCAAGCTTCAAAAACCACAACGTTTTGGAATGATAGCCAAGACAAGCCAACATCCACGCCAGGCCTTGACGCACGCCAAGGCACGCCAACATCCGCATCAGGCAGCCCCTGCACGCAGCACCCTCGCCAGCGCCCGCACCCACCCACCAGGTAGCGCCTGCCTGCGCCAATGCCCGCGCCTGCCCGCAAGCCAAGCAGTGCACCAATGCCAGCGCCTACGCCAACAGTCACGCCACCGCCTGCGCCCGCAAG
>BMAC01000309.1:133412-145447 GCA_014905375.1 Phtheirospermum japonicum
ACCTTCTCTCGTTTGAGAAGAGATCTCGGTATGTGCATTGTCTAACCAATGTTGGTTTGTGATGTTGTGACACTACTTATCAACATCAGTCACAACATCTGTATTATTTTACATGCATTTTTATCTTTCTTTTCATACATTATATTAATGCATTGAATTTGATTAAAAGTGCAATAAGGTCCTCTGTTTCAATGAAAGTAATGACAAAAAGAACCAACCTCTTCGAAATTAGGTGATTATGGGACTTGCCCGTAGAAACTGGTTTTCTCCCAGGTCCAAAAACAAGAGGCGTTTAACAGCAATTGTTGAAGATTAAAAGATTTAAATCCCTTCAAGGATGAAGAAAATCTGGACTCAAATTGCTCCAATCTTTAAAAATCGCCTTCTTGAGAGATTTTGACGTAGTCATTAACTTGGGTTAAGGGGTAAGTTTCCATTGACTTCACCTAGGGCAATGTTGGTTTATAATGTTGTTAGTAATAAAAAGCAACATTGGATCAAAACACTGAAATCATAATGTGTTCTGTTTTAACCTTTTAGGTCATGATTTTTAGGCATCCCGTAGGACATTCATACTTTGTGAAGATGCCATCTTGTTGTGCGTTTTATTTCTTGTGTTTTTGTCTTACCTGAAATCTCTTAATTTTGTTTTGAATTGAGCTAACCAAGTGTTTAAGTGGAGTTATAATCGGACGGCTGGACAGGTAATAACGAGGTGAATTTGGTGAGTGAAAATTAACATTGCACAAGATAGGTAAAACTGTGCTGATGTTTCATTAAAATCAGCTTTGTATTTTTCGGCCTATTTTGTAGATTAAGTTGTGAAATTTTTTTTAAAAAAAAAAAAGGGAAAGAGAGATTATGGAAAGAGTTAGTGAGATAGGTTGTGTGTTCACGTAGCCTAATTCTAGGAGGAGTGGCACCTTTTATATGGAAACAAAAATCGTGTTTTTAAAAGACAAAGATTGGACGATGAATTTTTTTTTTAGGAATTTTCCTTTTATTTCTACACTCTCTCTCATAGTGCAACGGTCATTTTTTTGGGGATAAAAAGCTGCATCCTTTTTTACCGTTTGCTCACAATTCCAAAACCCTTTTCGAATTACAACTCTCAGACTCCTTACTCCTCTCAAATTCTCTCGAATTTTTGTTTCTTGGTTGTGTGTTTCTGTGAGATTTTATAGGATGTCTAGTTCTCCACCGCCGTCTGTCCCAGAACTGCCAGAAGAGGTTCGCCGCTCCGGCGACCAGGTGCCGCTGCCGTTTCCAAAAATTGGTGGCCTTGATATTCGTGTGGAGATTGGTGGTGGTAGTTCTTCAAACCCACCACTATCAACATCGCCGCCACAATCGCCTACGCCTGTTTCTCTCGCTGCCGTGCCTGTTCCATCGCCGGTCGATGCCACGCCGGTTGCTCAAGTGTTCCCTGGACAGCCCGAGAATGAAATTAACATCGACAATCCCCCAGACTTAGCTTTTGTGGCTGAGACCTTTGGCCGTGTGGGAAACCCAACTTTGAAGCGGTCTAGGCGCTTGCGCAACATACCACCCGGCGTTGTGCCACCCGCGGTCCCAAAAAGCAAGGCTGGTCCGCGTCGCCACGTGCCTATCGAACACATGAATCTCCAGGAGGATGTTGTTGTGGAGTCTGACCCTGATGATCATGATTTTGAGCCTACTGCTCCGATTGCCGGAGATGTGCCGCTGTCTGCTTCTGCTCCCAGTCTGCCGGAGAAGAAGAAGTTTACTCGCCGGAAGTAGCTTGTACGTAAAGCCGACAGGAGACCCGGCCTGACGAAGGACAGTGTATCTCCCAGCCAGGCAAAGGTCAAAGTTTCTCCTGGATCAACTGCTACTGAGTATTCTTCGCCCCCTTACACGGTACTGGACTTTATCACCGGTGAAGTTACAAGTTCTGCCAAGCCACTCGCCGATGATCCCCCGCCATCTCCAGTTCGTGCTGCTTCACCTGAATTTGACACAGGTCTTTTTGAGTATTCGCCTGATTCATCATTCGATGTGCCTTTGAAAGATATTTTTGTTGCATGCAAAAAGGACAAGAAGAAAAAGAAGGCTGCTGCAAAGGAGGATGTTGCTAGTCATGTTGGTAGTCCCTTGCTAACATCGCATCGCTCGCCGTCTGTCTCGTCCTCCCACACTGTTTCTGTCCCAAGAACCACTCCTGATCCCTCACCGCCTTCTTTTAATGCATCGGCTCATTCCCAGTCCTCTTCTGGAACTGCTACTCCTACACCCGAGATTGAGGACATGGAGCCCTTTTCGGAGAAGTTTTTAACTGCGGAAGCTGCTGAATTGTTTGATATTTATCAAACTCGCCACATGATTGCCGAGAGGAGAGTGCCAGTTGATTTGTTTGAGCGCCACCATCTGATAGCCTACCTCCGATTTCATGGTATGTATTCCACAGTCTCTACTGCCGTACCATTTGTTAGGGACATAGTTCTTGAGTTCTATGCGAACATGTTGCCCTCGATTGTTGATTTGAGCTCTGTGAACTATGGCAAAGTTTTTGTGCGTGGTAATGTTTTTTCTTTCACCCCTGAGTTGATTGATGAGTTATTTGGGACTGAACCGTTTTGGGGTGTGTCTGATGTGGATGATATGGATGAGGTTGTGTCTTTTTTATCTGGTGGTATGGTGCATTCCTAGTTTGAGCAACTGCCGAGCACTAGGCTCTCGTCTCTCTATTCTATTATGCACAAAGTGGCTCTTTTCAATTGGGTCCCTTCCAAGAACACCACATGTGTGACTCGGCCTCAGGCCCAGTTTTTGTTTAAGCTTGGGAAGGGTATCAAGTTCAGTTTCGGGCGGCATGTTTTTGATATTGTGACTAAGTTTGCCACATCAAGGTCTGTAGCCTCGTTGTGTTTCCCCTCTCTTATTTTCAGCTTGTTGAAGAACCAAGGTCTGACGCTTCTACCAGATGATGTGCTCACTGGTGATGCGGATTGGTTTGCTTTCCGAGGCCAACATACTACTGGTGCTAGGGTGCTCGATTTGCCTTGGCAGGCTCCAGTCCAAGCTGATGTTGATAGTTATGTTGGGAGTGCTGATCCCAACATGGTTCGTGTTTCTACACAGCTCCTGCGTGCGCATGTTACCTTCCTTGACTTGCAGATTTCTAAGCTCCAGGCTCTCCGTTGCTCGCTTTTGGAGGCCCTTTCCCTTTCTGGTCAAAAAGGGGGAGAGGAGGTTGACGCGAACATAGGGGGAGACAATGCTGATGGAGAAAATGTTGCTGATGTTGCCGAGAATGAGATTGATGTTGCCACTGCTGATACTGAAGATGTTGTTGCCGCCGAAGCCTTGGTGAGCCTTGCTCAAGAGAAGAGGCGTAAGCGAATTCGAGCGCGCAACAAGGCTTTGAAGAGAATGATGAAAATGAGGGAGAAGAAGAAGAGGAAGAATAGTGGTGAAGGGAATTCGACATCTCCTCGACGTTCAAAGAGGATTCGAAGTCAATAAGTTCCTTGCCTCTGTTTGTTTTGTTAAGTGTTGGTTTGAGTCTTAACAACATTGGGTGTTTTGTTTAGGGGGAGTTTTCTATCTTGGGGGTAGTTAGTATTTTTATTTTCTTTTGTGTTTGCGTCTTAGTGTTTTGTCCAGAAAGGCAAAAGGGGGAGATTGTTGAGGAATTTATTCTTGGCAATAATTCCTATTTTGTTATTTGCCTTTCTTGGGCATAAAATAAGTTAGGAAACTAGATTTAGGACAATATTATGTTTCTTAGTTTATGCACAAGACTTTAATTATTCCTAGATTGTGTTTAGGATTTTACCAAGTTTAGGATTCTAGGTTGTCTTTTTAAGACACAAGAACTCCTAATACTTACATACTTTTTACGCACGGATTTTCTTGAAGACGCAAGGCTTGACGCAAGACGCACAAGAAACGAAGAAGAACACGAAGAAGAAAATTACTTGGAGCCAACGATCGTGATAAACAAGATCTTTGAAGTTGCGTGACCGATGGAGAAGACCTTGCCATTCCGGCAACAAGTATTTAGTATCAAGTTTCTTGATATTTAGTTTTAATATATTACTTTATATTTTGTATTGAACGAGAAGTGAAAGTAATATAGTTTTCGGGTTTGTACACCCAAGTTCACAAGTATTTATTTGTGAACTGAATTTGTTTAATCGTGTTCTCATATTTTAAATTCCGCTGCATAAATTCAATTTACTCTGGTCGATGTTGTTAACTGATGTTGGTAACATTGATTAAAAACATCGTGAATCTGAGAATTATTCTTATATCCATAGACCCTCTAATTTTACACATTCAAACAATAATTACACAAACAACTCAGCCATCTTTGAAATAATTACAAGCAACCCCTGAGGTATAACCTAATATTTTTACATTTAACAAGTACAAATAAACATTACAAAAACAACACAGGCGTCTTTCAATATTTACAAAACTACCCATTAAGATATATACTAATTATTTGTAAAAATTCTAACAAACAAATAGTAACAATCTCATTTTGAATAGGGAGTAAATTGTATACTTCTAGACAAGTACAAAACATCTTTGAGATTTAAACTAATTATAAATATCCCCCAATCATGTTTCAATATTTACAAACTACCCATGTATTTTAATCTAATTAATATTCAAAAATTGTAAAGTACAAACACTAATACAAACAAAAAATGGAATCTTTCAATAATTACAAATTACACCTAATTTTAAACCTAAACATACCTAAATTTGAAATGTACAAACATACGCTACTTAAAAACACTCCAACCATGTATCAATACAAATAAACTACAAAATTGATATTATAAATTAATAAAAATAAAACAAAAGTAACAATAGCATCGTTGATACTTTATATATATGAAATTCTAAAAGCAACAATCCTCTTTATCCAAGCTAACAGTACTATTGTCTCCATAAAAAATGCAAAATATATTACATAGCATAGTTGGGGACCCAACCCAACATAACTTATAAAAATCTATAATTCAACAACACTATTATTTTCCAAACTCTAATGCTTTCGTCGATATTAAAACCCATTTTAAATATGAGGTTTACAAAAAGTACACCTCCTGTTTTATTCCAATTACATGAAGAAAAAAATGAAAAGAGGTACACCTCCTGCTTTCATCAATAATAAATCTTGTATAATACACAGTTGTTAGACTAATTTATATATATATTACTTAACTCTGCATATATAATCACTAATTTAATTATTATAAATAATTCAAAAACAAAAATATCCAAATATTATATAAGAATACATATTAAACTAATTATTAATGAATGATCATAAATTAGAATTTGAATACAAAAAGTTGACAGTATATTATAGGAAATGACTACCGTTTTGTGAAATCATTATGCCCCCCACTCCATGCATTTACATCCATCGATCTGCCAATTCTTACAACCAATTTTTGATCTAGTGGTTCTAATTAGATGAATAATGATGCTGTGAAAGCACTGTAATCGTTCCCTATAGTATATAAATGTAAAAATATGAGTAATCTATAAACTAACTCAAATTAAATGTAAAATCAAGAAATGTGAATTATAATATCAATAATGTCAAATACTTAAAAAGGTACTATACAAATAATTGAAATAATAATATTGAACAAACCAAAAGGCCATACTTAGATTAAAGCTATCGAACAAATGAACAAGAGAACCCTGTTTTTATGAGAAGGAATGAGACGGCTCGAACCCCTATTTTAGAAGCTATTCGAATTTAAACTCGATAAAAACTCGTTCGACTTCATTTAAAAAGACTCCTTGAAATAAACGAACCAAACTCAAGCTACGTGATATTCGTCTCATAAGTGTGTTAAAGAACGGGTTTATTATTAAATGAATTTATGGCTCGTTTAATTTCTTGATTTACTTAAATGAATTAATGGCTTGATTTATTTTTTTTTCTCAAATCTATTAGATGTTTTTCAGTATTTAATATTTAATTTGATATTTATAAGGGTCCTTTATCAAAAATTTGAAAGTTTGAGAATTTACTTGATTTATTTTAAAATTTAAGGGCCTATAATTTAACAAAAACTTAGTTCAAAGGCCAAATTGAGCTTGAAGTAATGGGTAAAATCTAATTTGTACTCCTTCCGAAAAAAAATAAAATAAAGAAAATCTGGTAAAATGAAAGAAAAAAGAAAAAAAATCATGGGGATCGTGGGTGGGTGGGGAGGAAATTCTCTATCCTCCTCTTCTCCCACGATGTATTTCTATTGCTACTGCAGATTTTCTTACCTGAAGCTAGAAAGCTAACCACAATTAAAGCCACAGCTGTGAAATCCAGTACAATTTCTTCTTAGTTTGTCGCGTAAATTTCCTCCTGTCACAAAAGCCCGTGCACCGCCAGAAACTGATTGCTGCCGCTTGTGCCTCCATTGTTTCACCATCGCTTTGTTCCAATGCTCGTTCGGCCGAATCGTTCATAGGATTGCACACACCTTGTTTTGTCATCCCATTAAGCAGAAAGCTTAATCTAGAGGTTAGTAGTTCTATTATTGTGGCTACAATTTCCTACTCGGTTTTGTATTTTTAGCTTATATTTATAATTTCAAAGCATTATACAGAAATGCCAAGCTCCCTTAGTGTGTGTTTGACTCAGTATTTTGAGGTCAATTTCCTAATTCACAGGTGCCCCAATCTGATATATTCGTGTGCCCTAATCTGATTATGTATTTATGAAGTCTTAGATGAAGATTATAACTGAAGATCATAGTTTAGCTAATGAACTTAGCTTCCGTTAGGCCTCTGTTAGTTGTTTTGTGTTTATTTATGTCATTGTATTTTACCACTATGTAGGTCCAATTTTTTCCTCCTCTGATAGTTTAGCACTGGCTGGCCATTAGTAGTTACACTTAGGGGTGTGCAAATTTAGTCCAGACCGGAAACCCTGACCAGACCAGTGACTAAATTTCGGTAGGCAATCACAACCTTAACTTTTTGTCTTATTATGTTACTGTAGGCTGATTATCAGATTTCCAAACCATCACCAAATATCCCAACACAGCAGCCTTATATATCCCAGCAGCTCCCAGGTACACCTATGGAAATATGCACGAGTGGTGGCGGTCACTCATCATCGGCAAATGTTGCTCCAGGAAAGCAGCGCATGCGTTGGACACCTAAACTTCATGAGGCCTTTGTGGAAGCAGTCAACAAACTTGGTGGAAGTGAAGGTAAAATTTAAACTTCTCGCTCTTCATTGCTTGAAAGTTGAAAGTGGCATGGTGTAAAATCATTTTCCAGCTACTCACATTAATCTCTCTCTTTTCTAAGGAGCTACTCCCAAGGGTGTCCTCAAACTCATGAAAGTTGAAGGGTTGACCATCTATCATGTGAAAATCCACTTACAGGTTATATATCACTTAATATTTGATAGGGTTGACTATAGTATTTTTATGAATTTAATGGTTCTTAAGAGGGAAAATATAAACAAAATCAACTTCATGGTATTTTTATTTGTTTGTTTTTTCGTTTGTTTTATGGTTTTTTTGTAAATATTCCAAACCTCGGGGTAGTTTTTGTAATTATTATTATTATTATTATTACTACTACTACTCAAAATTTTAAATCAAACATTACAAATTTTTTCATCCCGTACATGAATTGAGAGTCGGGAAAGAAAAAGTTCTTTCCTAGTTGATATTCTCGTATTACAATCATATCTCTAAATTCATTTATGAGTTTCTAGGGACTGGCAACTCCTAAGAAATCTGAGCATGTTACTCGGGCCAGAAGCATGAAGCATGAACAATCACCGCTCAAGGTTTGTTCTCAACACTTTACTTATTCAGAATAAAAACTTGTGATTTTCTACTAATTTATGCTATACATCATAGAGAAACAGTTCAAAATCAAACAGCAGCATCAATTGCGACCCCGAAAGATCACATAATTCAACCTGCATTCGTTTAGACACCCGAATGGTTGATCAAATATCATATCTTCACACAGAAGACGATAAAAGCGACAGGAATCTCGAACTGGATAACCAAAACTGTCAAAGCTTTTCTACCTTATCAAAAGAATCCACAGCACGTTGCCAATCGGGCCCAAGCCCATCGTCCGGTGAAGCCCAATCTCTGAGCCCATTAGACAATGTCGACGAGAGTGATTTTTGCACCACAGATAACAGCCCGGCATTCTATTCTGCAACGTCCAGAGAGGTCAGCTCGAGAAAAGGGCCGTTTATACCTACAAAGAATGACGAGTCGAGAAGCTGTTTCAGTAATTACTCGGATCATCTGAATTATATGGCTTTTACTGAATCATCGAAAGATAAGGTGAGATCGCTCAGTGCACCGAAGCAAAGACCGTTTGAAAGATCAAGCTCGACGAAGAGATATTCGATTCATGGGTATGGTGATTCGAGGGCTACTAATCAAAGAGTTTCTTCGTTGCRGGYGARTTTCWCCAGCAAGRCGTATCCGRGAGATTRRACAGGCTTGGGGTGCYGATTAGTGGGTTTAAAGGTGGTTATTGGCATAGGTATTAGTCTGATTATGGTTGTGTTTTTTCATGTAGATCAAAGGTATGGCTTATGTGTTGAAAATAATGCAAGTGTTATAAATACCACTGCAAAAGAAATGACTGTTATCTAGTTTTGTTGTTTTGTTGTTGATTTTTCTTCAACAATAGCCAACAGATTTTTTAGCACTAAATAGGTGAGTTATTAATTGATGAATTACATGTTAGCATTTAATTTAACACCATTAAAAGGACAAATAAATGCTTCTCAATGGCATCATCAATGAACAAAATTTGCAAGCCAGCTTTAAGAAAAAACAAACTTTGCACAATAACAAAATAATAATTTCATATTATGCAACATAGACTGAAGAATACTATATTTGGAAACTATAAAATACAAACAATATCAGCGGAGGCTTATCAACGATGGGTACCATGAATGTACATAAGAAAATATATAAATGGCTAAAAATATATACAAAAAACAATAATAACTGTGGAGCGAAAAAATTATATATGTAAAGAGTCGGAATTGCTATCTGGAGACCAAACAATATCAAACGTAATTCTTGAGAAACCTCAATCAATCACTACAGTTCCATCTCGATGTAGGCACACAGCTCGGATAATGGCACCAACTACATTTAATCGTTCGCATTTTCTCCCTTGAACAGCATAACCAGTCCCACTGTGAATCTACAAAATTTCGGACAAATGGAGATATTTTTAGTTTCGTAGCAAAGTTATACGATATAAAAAGTAGATATTGTGCATGAGATAGAAAGACGCTTACCCAACAATCAACAAAATAACGGAAACCATCAAAAAAACGTATTGGCACATTGAGTACTTGGACGTGAAACGAGCATCCGCTGGTCGTTGTCGACGTTCCAACCAATCAAACTGGGGTCGAACAAGTAATACAAAGCCGAGGAGAAAACCACTCATAAACCCTCCGAAATGGGCAAAATTATCCACGTGCGGTACAATTCCAATAGCCAAGTTAATTTAAATGATGACCAACAGAGTAAACAGAGTTGCAATCTATAAGAACAAGATTATTAATAATGAGTTCCAATTTATTATTTTTTTAATTTCCAAAAAGACCCCAAGGTTTATTATTACTATTATTTTCTTAAGTTTATATTTTAATAATATGCTACATGCTCAATGACAAGGGAAAAAAAAATATTAGAATAGTTACACTTGATGATTAAAAACAAAAAGTTGTGATGAAAACAAGAACATACTTTTTTTGTATAAATTGTCCAGTTGGTAAGTAACTCGAATAACATTACTCCAAGAAGTCCAAACAGAGCACCAGAAGCACCGACTGAGATATTATTCTGAATAAATAAGGAAGAAAGTATGCTCTCACTGATTCCGGACAGCAGGTATATCAGCCCGACCCGTACTGCATAACAAAGTTTAAAATAGTAAATACTAGAATTAATAAATGAAATGAACTTTCAAATGAGTTCTTGAAAATAAAAGAGAAATATATAGATGGATATAGGAATTTTTGAAAATATAAAAAGATGTCGACTTTGCTGTATAAAAATATCTTTAATTTAGATATTGAAGATTTTGCTTACGGAAACCAAATTGCTGCTCGAGACAAATTTCGATAAACACCAAGCTTAGCATGTTTGCAAGTAAATGAATAACGCCAGCATGAAGCCAGATGGATGTTATGAGCCTCCATGCTTGGTTTTCATGCACTATCTTGTTCCATTCAAGTGCTCCCAGTTTGTCGAGTGATTTGCACATTTTTGTACATATTTTTCTTACCATTTTTGTATCACGTTGCGTGTGTTTTGCTTGCTTTTAGGTATTTTAGGAGTCGAGTTGGCCGTTTTTCGTTATTTCTAGGTTTTCTTAGTTTTTGTACGTTTTTTATTAGTTTTCGTAGTTTTTCACTCTTTCATTTTTCTCTTGGCCGTAGGACGTCCAAGCGGGGCCCACGCTCATTTGGGATCGTTTTCACTCGACTCGGGAATGGACGGACAAGCAAGGAAGCGCAACAGATGAGGTTCGATAAACTGGCAGACGTAGAAAGAACGAGAAATCGAGCCGGTGCAGCAATCCAGTCGACCGATTGGAAGTGCAGTCGATCGATTGCCTTTCTAGTCGATCGACTGAACTTCCAAAATCGACTGCATTCCAGGGACTTTTGGCCGTTTTGGACGACGCAGTCGATCGACTACCGACGTGGCCGATCGACTGCAGTCGATCGACTGGAACCCCCCAAGATCGATTGGATTCCAGGGCTTCTGGCCGTTTTGACATCGCAGTCGATCGACAGGCGACTTGACCGATCGACTGCCAGTCGATCGACTGATTTATAGTCGATCGACTGAAAAGCAGATTTTTTTACTGCTTTTGGACAAATTTGCCCCTTTGTGAAGGATAAAACACCAGACGTCATTTCACTCAGAATCAACTTGCAGCAAAGGTCTTTCTACCCCAGGAAGCTCCTTCAACACATAGCCAAATATTTTGCTTTTCTTTTGATCAATTTAAATTCTAGTAATTAGTTAATTAGGTTTAGTTTAGTTAAGTGTTAGATCTTCATCAACTAGTTGTTCAAGCTTTGGTTTGGCATTTCTTTTGTGAAGAATCCTTCAAGTTTCCATTTCCATTTGAAGCTTTTGTGGGATCATACATTTGGTAATATCTTTCTATAGTATAGTTTTATTTTCATGTTATTTCTTTTTATCTTGTGTTGATGCTTGGATCATAGTTTAGTTGCTATTTTGATTATCAAAACTTCCATTTTCATTTTATAGCTTTCTAGCTTTTGAACTTGTGCTTTTAAGTTGTTTAGTTGTTTGATCAATTTCCCAAGTTTTTAGAAGTTTTATAAGATCTTCCTATTTAAACCTTGAATTGTTGCTAAATTAATATTGTTGACTTTTTTCAAATAAGCAAGACTTTAATTTTCCCTCCATTTTCCTTAATTTAAATTATAAGCTTTCTTAGTTAACTAGTTTAGATTAATCATTTTTAAATAAGCTTTAATTTCCTTTTTCGTATTTTAATGCTTTCAAAATTCCTATTTCAATTTAAGTTTAGTTATAAAAACTCAAACCAAATCAATGACTACTGCTTTCCTAGTTTAGATTAGTTTAATCTCAATCGACAATAAGAGCAAATAAGAAACCGATAAGCCGATAGCATCCATCCTCGAGAGACACGACTCGGGAAGAACTTGCCGCCCTACAACCGGCTCTGTACTCTTGCGGAGATGGATTCTCAAAATAGCGCGTCGAGGATTCGTCGATCAAAAATTTGGCGCCGTTGCCGGGGATGGATTAAGGCCAATGGCGTTCTTAATTACTCTTATTACTATTGTAAATAGTAGTTAGTTAATTATTTTAAATTCGATACGCGTAATCTTTTATTGTTGTTGTGTATGCAAGGTAGGCGATCGTTCAGACAGGAGTTGACTCCATTCTTGCCGAACCCTGAGAGGTTGCGACGAGACGCACGAGCGCTTCAAGGCGAGACACGTCCGACGTCCCATTACC
>BMAC01000309.1:146030-159850 GCA_014905375.1 Phtheirospermum japonicum
GAGCCCGAGGCTCTCGAATACGATTTGCGGCCGATAGACCTAAACCGACTACCCACGTTCCACGGCTTACCGCAAGAGGACGCTCTGCAATTCCTACGTATCTTCTCCTACACGGTGTCGAGCTTTCCGCGCCAAGGAATTCATATCGACCAAATCAAGATGAGATGTTTCCCGTACACGATGAAGGACAAGGCCGTTGATTGGCTCATGACATTGCCATCCGACTCCCTTACCAATTGGGATATGGTCACCGAACGATTCATGGAGGAATACTATTCTCAAGAGAAGACGGCCGACTTTCGAGCTAAGATTGCCTCGTTCCGACAAGCGAGCGACGAAACYTTCTACGAGGCATGGGAGCGATTCAAAGGATACCTTACTAAATGCCCACACCATCGGTTTACCGGCGATTTCTTGAATCAGTTCTTCTATAACGGATTGGCATTCACATCAAAGCGCATGGTGAACAATGCCGCCGGCGGGAACTTAGTCGGCCGCTCGACGAGAGAACTATACGACATCTTTGTTAACATGGCCACCGACGATCATCGCATGAGTATTTTGGAACGAAAGGAGCACGTGAAAGAGGTCTCAACAAAAGAGGAGCCCGAGTGGGCTCGCAAGATCGCAGAGCTAGAAAATCAAATAGCCTCTCTCACCAAGCCATACCCAAGCTCGGTAGAGACGTGTACTACGTGCGGAATGCCGGGGCATGGAGCTAGTGCGTGCCCAATTAACTACGGGCAAACGAACGAGTTCGACGAGCAAGCATACACGGTCCAAGGATACCACGCAACTCAGGGAGGTTTTCCACGCAATAACGATCCTTATGCATCATTATATAATCCCGGTTGGAGGAACCACCCTAACTTTAGGTGGAAGGAACCAACGAATACTCCAACTCCACCCGGACCCCCGATGGCACAACAAGCTCAACAAACGCGCCCCCAAGTCCCATATGCCGCTCGACCACCTTTTCCGCCTCATCAAGCACCGCCCCCGGCTCCCCAAGATAATCCGACACCGCGACAATCGAACCTCGAATCCATCTTAACCGAGCTAAGCAAACGGCTCTTGAGTTTGGAGACGCAAATGGGGCAAGTGGCTACGGATGTCAACGAACTAAAACGAGCACGGGACAAGGACAAGCTACCAAGTCAACCGGCCCAAGCTCAAGCCGTGACCATTCTCTGAAGTGGCAAGGTGGTAGACAACAAGGTCGCTCTACCCGATGACGAACCTTCAACAAGTGTTCAAGAAGATCGTGCTATGCCAGATTCAAACGAGCCCGTAGCCGCTCCTAGCTCTCCCACATCACTCTCTAGTGGTTAGGCGAAGGGGTCCCAGACTGACGGGGGGTTACATAAGTCCGCGGAACCATACCGACCTCCTATTCCCTACCCAAGCCTCGTCCGCCCTACGAAGCAAGACGCTCAGTTTCATGAATTGTATAAGATGTTATCGAAGGTAAACATAAACCTTCCTTTGATCGACATAATCCAAAATATTCCCGCTTATCTGAAGTTCTTCAAGGAACTAACATCTAAGAAACGCCGATTCGAGGAGAATGAAAAGATATGCATATCGAACGCGGCAAGCATTGCCTATAGCAATTCTCTCCCACATAAAGAAGGTGATCCGGGGAGTTTTTGTATCAAAATTACCCTCAAAAATGGAAAGGAGACACGAGGGATGCTAGACCTCGGCGCGGGAATCAACTTGATGCCCTACTCTATCTTTAAACAGTTGGAATTGGGCAACCTCTTGGAGACGAGAATGTGTTTGCAATTGGCCGACCGATCAGTCCGATACCCGAAGGGCGTGTTCGAAGATGCTTTGGTACAAGTGGGAAGCCTCATCGTCCCTGTGGATTTTATTATATTGGATGTCGGGGAGGTGAGCAACGAAGGCTGAGAACATACTATCTTACTTGGGCGGCCCTAGCAACGAAGGCTGAGAACATACTATCTTACTTGGGCGGCCCTTCATGGCCACGACAAACACTTTGATCGATGTGAAAAATGGGAAGTTATCTTTCTCGGTTCTGGGAGATACAGTGAATTTCTCGATCCACGACTTGGGAGTCATTCCGCCTTCCTCCTTTCATGTCGATTGTGCTATGATCGACCCGATACAAGAACTAGTCGAGGAAGCTACTCGGGAGGTTGTGAACAAGGATGTTGAGGAGGACGAAGGGTTAGCGTTTCGATCGGAGGAGGTAGAAATATTTGAGGTATCAAGAGTAGAATCGGCCCTTATGCCAAAACCGGAGCTCAAGACCCTTCCGAGCCATCTCAAATACGTTTACTTGGAAAGTGGAGAGACAAAATCCGTGATCATTTATGCCGAACTTTCCCCGAGAGACGAGGCACGATTGGTGGACGTCTTGAAAAAGAACAAGCAGGCGATAGGGTGGAGCCTTGGTGATATCAAGGGGATAAGCCCCTCCACTTATATGCATCGAATCATCCTTCAAAACGGAGTGAAACCATCAAGGGAGTGCCAACAACGACTGAACCCGAACTTGATGGAGGTTGTGAAGGGTGAGATATTGAAACTTGTAGCCGAAGGTTTAATATTCTTGGTCGGGGATAGTGAATGGGTGAGCCCAGTCCACATGGTGCCGAAGAAGAGCGGAATAACTATTATTGAGAATGAACGGGGCGAGTGTGTGACGACCCGTGCGACCACCGGATGGCGAATGTGTATAGACTTTCGAAAGCTCAATGCCGCCACCAAGAAGGACCACTTTCCACTCCCGTTCATTGACCAAATGTTGGACAAGCTGGCGGGGCATCATTCGTATTGTTTTCTCGATGGATTGTCGGGATACTACCAAATCGCTATCTCGCCGGAAGACCAATCCAAGACGACGTTCACGTGACCTTTTGGCACATATGCTTTCCGACGCATGCCCTTCGGTTTGTGCAATGCACCCTCCACCTTTCAACGGTGTATGCTCTCGATTTTCTCCGACATGCTCGACAAGTATATGGAAGTTTTCATGGACGATTTTTCTATTTACGGCTCTACTTTCGACGAGTATCTTGACCATTTGTCAAGTGTTTTGGAGAGATGTGTGGAGAACCACCTTACCTTGAGTTGGGAGAAAAACCACTTCATGGTGAGAAGTGGGATAGTTTTGGGGCATGTGGTGTCGTCTAAAGGAATCGAGGTCGACAAGGCAAAGATCGATGTGATTGAGAAACTTCCCCCACCGATCAACGTGAAGGGAGTGCGAAGCTTCCTCGGTCATGCGGGGTTCTATCGGAGGTTCATTAAGGACTTCTCGAAGCTTAGCCGCCCCTTGTGCCATTTGCTTAGCGCCGACGTTCCGTTTGTGTTCGATGATACTTGTCTAGCGGCGTTCGATTCATTGAAGAAAAGTTTGACTTCTGCTCCCGTGGTGATAGCCCCGGATTGGTCCCTCCCGTTCGAGATAATGTGCAATGCATCGAACGAAGCGGTGGGGGCCTTCCTTGGGTAACGAGTCGATAAACTCCTCCTCAAAGAAATTACACAACCACCGAAAAGGAGCTACTTGCCGTGGTTTACTCGCTCGAGAAGTTTCGATCATATATCGTTGGGTCGAGGGTGATTATACATAGCGATCATGCGGCACTACGTCATCTTTTCAACAAGCCTCAAGCGAAGCCGAGGCTAATCTGGTGGATCCTTTTACTTCAAGAGTTCGACGTAGAGATCAGGGATAGAAAAGGGTGCGAGAACGTAGTCGTCGACCACCTCTCTCGTTTAGAGGTCAGGAATGGAGAGAAAGAGTCCCCACTCATCGGAGAAAACCAAGCTCACGAGAACCTCTTCGGTGTGTCTGTCACACCATGGTATGCCGATATTGCTAACTACCTTGCTAGCGAGGTGCTCCGTCCGGACCTGTCTCATCACGAGAGGAGGAGGGACCTGTCTCATCACGAGAGGAGGAGGTTTCTTGCCACGTGTCGAGGGTATTATTGGGATGACCCTTATATGTTCAAAATCGGGAAGGATGGTATGTTGAGAAGGTGCATTCCGGATGAGGAAAAAGAGGAGATATTGACACATTGCCATGATCATCTAGTCGGAGGGCATTTTGGTGGCCAAAAGACCGCCTACAAAGTTCTTCAATCGGGTTTCTATTGGCCCACTCTTTTCAAGGATGCTCACGAGCATTGTCAGAGGTGCGATCAATGCCAACGGACGGGTAGTATCGAAAAGCGGAATGAGATGCCGATGACGTATAACTTGGCCGTCAAGATCTTCGATGTCTGGGGGATCGACTTCATGGGTCCCTTCCCGAAGTCTCACGAGTACGAATATATATTGGTCGCGGTGGATTACGTATCTAAATGGATAGAAGCAATCCCGGCAAAGAGAAATGATGGCGAGACAGTAGTAAAGTTTGTTCGGAGCAACATATTCAGCGGATTTCGAAGCAGGCGCCGCAGATCTGGCCCTTCTCGAAGAGGACAGCTCGGTGGCCTTGTCGTACCCGTTCTTCAGCAGGTCGCCGTAGCCTCAAGCATCACCAACGGTGTCAGCGGGATCCACGGCGGTGTAGTACGTCGCGCGGGCGGGCTATGAGGCGGAGGGGGTGGATGGGGGGAAGTAGTGGGACCGGACAGGAGAGAAGATAGTGAGAATGTGAGAGAGAGAATCAGGAGGAGCTGCCGGCATTATTGGACGGTGGAGGAGATCGGAGATGCCGGTAGTGGGTGGTGGGGAAAGGGTGGGGCTGTTGAGTTTGGTGAAGGGAAATGAAATGAAGGCTCTGATTTTGGGGATTTTTAGAAGAAACATGGGTATATATCAGTGTATGACTTTAATTATGAAAATGCCACCAGGTGATATTTTAGAACGCCTTTACCTGAGGCGTTCTAGATATCTGTTTTAAAATATATTTTTGGTACTAGTGGATGTACCAGAACGCCCTTTTTTAAAGGCGTTCTGGTATATAGAATATACCAGAACGTTTTATATAAAGACGTTCTAGATATAGGATTTACCAGAACGTCTTTAAAAAAGGCGTTCTGGTATATGACACTTTTATTACGAAAATGCCACCGGCTTATATTCTAGAATGTCTTTTTCTGAGGCGTTCTAGATTGACTGTTCTAGAATATATTTTCTGCACTAGTGGAGGTAGAGGTGAGGAGGTTTGGGTTGAGGAGGAAGAGCTATTGTGAGACATTTTGCAAAAGAAAAATAGAGTCAGACCCTCAAACCTGCTTTGATACCATGAAAGAAAAGTTGCGAGCTCATGGCGAGCTAATATAATAAAAGGAGAGCTATCATGAAATGAGTAAAGACGAATGTACTGTATATATTTTTGGTAATCTTTTTCATACATCACATCAATGAAATACACGGCTATTTATAGCAACATAGCCGACTAGGGTTGCCCTAGATCCTATGGTTAGATTTGATACAATGCATATGACAACGGCTAGCTATGATTGAGTGGTTAACATTGCTACAGTACTATTGACAGCTGTAGCAGACTGGATTGTACTATGCTAGGGCTGACATCATCCGACGTGATGTAGGCTCCATGCAGACTTCTGATGCTGAGACCTGTCAGGTCGGTACTCACTCGACTTGAACCTATCAGGTCACAATGCATTCGGCCTGAATCTATTAGGTCGTCAATCGTGCGACCTGAGATTATCTGGTCGCCAATTTATTTTGAAATCATGCGACCTGATTCAGGTCGCTGTGACTTATACTGTCATTTAACAAATACCTCCATGCATGTGTTGGGATTTCATAAAGAAAATATACGTCCAGAGTGTGTAATCTGTTAAAGGAGCATGCATGGTTTCTTTCCCTTCACTTTGACAAAAAAAAAAGAAAAGAAAAATAAAATAAAATAAAAGGAAAAAGAAAGGGAAGAAATATATGTGCATTAAAGAGGCAGTGCTTTGGTTCTTCATTAAAAAAAATTACCCCTATTGTGTTTATTAAAACAAAAAGAAATCAGTTTCAAACCATTTTGTTTTCCTTAATAGTATCACGGCTGCATTATTTGTAATGCTTGCAACTTGATAAATCCAAATCGATTGGTTACCAAGAATATGGGGTACTAACCTCGAATAGAGATCAGCGACCTGAAACAATCTTCAAATGCGTCACAGCGATCTACCAAGCCTTCCACAAATCTCCAGGCGACCTCGCTGGTCCTGCAAAACAGCGCCTTGGACGGGTCGAATTTCGAGCCTGTCTAGGCCCTCCGATGCTTAAGTCAAAAGCAAAGTCACAACTCAAAACACTCACAATACTATGAAAGCCCAATAATACGGTAAAGTCAGATAAAGATGATCCACACAATGAGAGGTATGCACCTCCTTTTATAGAGATAAGAGAAGTGCCCCCCGGTCTAGGGTTACCTTCTCTCACCACAATTCAATAAATACCAGGACACTACAACCGTCTCCGAATTAGGATTCTTCCTATATGCCAAGTTCCCATAAACAATAAATCTCTTACCATCATAGGCCTGGGCCTATTATTCTTTCCATATAGTCCGCTGGGACTCCATAAACCACTCACATTGAAGCCCACAGGCTTGATATTCACAAAGCCCACAACCGAGCTCAAACACTACACAAAACACAAGAGGTCACGACCCTATATGAGAACTCATCCTCATACTCCAAGTCGCTACTCCACAAACCAACTCGCCCACTTCTCCAAAGAGACCACTCAGCTCGCTCACCTCCTAGAAGAACACCCTTTCCAGGAAATGAGGTCGCTTACCACAAATACCCCCATATATTAAATAGTACTACGTATAGACATTTTAGTCCGTATCAGCTAGTCCCCCATGTTCTAGCTGATTGAGGCACGAAATCAGGTAGGACATGTAAAATAGCATCAAAAGAGCACAACAACCACTAAAAACAACAATAAAACATAAACACATAAATAAATCACTACACCACTTTACCAAACCATATTTCAGAATCACACAGCTCGACAAAACGAGCTATAATACCAATCGTCCCACTGTAAATCACCAAGTATACCTGCGACCTGCAGAAGTGCAGCTCGCTAAGCTCGCTTCTTTGAAGATAAAATGATCACCTCACGAGAGACGACCTGCAAGTCCCCAGACCAAGTCCCCAACTGTACATATAACGACTTGAAACCACACTACTGTTGTCTTCCGACCCTTATACATCCAATCTCATTTAAGTTTCATTAAATGCAGCCTGACACCGTGTCAGGCACGTGTCACTTCCCCACTTTCTCATAGTATAATAAACATGGTGGGCCCAAAACATTCCCCAAACAAACCCTACCAACTCCCGCTCTAATCTGTCCCATCAGCTTTCCGCCGCCCAACACATAAAAATCATTTCATCTTCTTCATTTCCCACTTTACACAATTATAAGCAAAAACTACCATTTTCACTCTGCAAAAAAGCTTACCAACCAATGGGCGTTCAGAAATTTATCAACAGTGCACCACTCTACACCGACCTCCATCTCTCCAAAAATGTGTAAGTCCCTAGATCTCTCTTCTATTATAATATTTTAATCTCACTGTTAGAAATATAATTACATCTACTGAGATAATGTTGTTCTGTGTTATCCCTCCCCCGGTATTGTTTAATTTATGATGAATTTAGCATCCTCAAACACCAACTCCCAAAACTCAAGCCTTTCCCCTAATTCAAACCCTACTGAAAACCCCTATCTCTTTAAGAGACGACGAAAGCAGATAGATTCACCCCCTCCCGACCTTCGTGACGAGCCAGAGGGCGACATTAGTTGGTCAAAATTAGAAGCTGAAACTAGGGTTCACATGGATGCCCAGGCTTCTCAAGAAAACATTTCCGAAGATCCTCCCATTGTTCCTCTGACCCTTGCGGTCATACCAGAGGGTATTCCCGTAATTAAACACATAAACCCACAACCTTGCGAGCATTTCCTAGAAAACCCGGTGACCATAGCTCGCAAAGTAAAAGCCACCGACCTACCGCCCTCAGCCTTCATAACCAAAGAAACCAAAGACAATTATTGGCTTCTCCCCGACCCGGAAAAACTTAAAGAATTTAAGTCCGTCCTTAACCTTCCCCAGACTGCAAAGATGGTCCTGCCCAACCTCCTTCATTTGGACCCCCTAAAACCTCCTCCCAATCATGTTACTTTTTTCGACGCATTACTGAGGGCAGGCCTCAGATTTCCTCCTCATCCTTTTTATATCCATACCGCCCTTCTGTACAAAATACCCCTCCTTCAACTGACACCCAACTCCATGAAATACTTAGCGAGCTATATCATACTATGTAAATATTATAACACACAACCCGATCCAGATTTCTTCCATTTTTGTTTCCAAATAAAATACCAAATCCATTCATTCTATCTCTCTGCTCGCACTGGGAAAGCTCGCTTCTTAGTGAATCCTCCCAATAAAGTGCCTAAGTGGAAGAAAAACTTTTTCTTTATTCACAACACTGAAGAATGGCCCTTCCCTACCGAGCTACAATACCATACTCCAAAACAATCTCCTATTCCCAGCCCCAAACACTTTCCCTCTCTGTACAAAAAATACTCTGATCAGCTCGCGGAATGGAGCAAGCGCCCATTTGACGTGATGCTGCTTACAAGCCGATTCGATGTGTTCCGGTATGTGGGTATTGACTCTTACCCAGTCGAACCAGATCTGAACCTTACCGAGCCCGAGTTTGGTAGGTTTTCCAAGCCTTACACTTTTACATCACTACCTGCCATTTAAAACTGAATAACAATAAATCTTTTTACCACTGCAGTTGCATTTATCAACACTTGTGCTGCGTCGCGCGCCGAGGCGACCAAAAAACAACCCTCTCCCCAGCCCGCAGCTATCCCCGTGCCTCCTCCAGCCAATGTAAATGAGGCGTTACATCAGACTTTCGGAACTGATAACGACGTAGAGGAGATCCCAATAATAAAGAGATATCAATCAAAGGGAAAACGTCCACTGAAACCAGCGGCCAGGAGTCCCAGACCTCCTGAGCCAAAACGTTACCGCCTCCAAAAGGCTCGTGCTGCTACTTCTACCAGCTCGCCTGATCTAAGCAAAGGATTAGCTAAGTGTGAGACTGCTAAGGAAATCCAAGCCTTACTTAAGGAGCGCATAGACAAACAGGTAAACTCCCAAAAATCTTTCTTGTAACATATCCCCAATTGCAAATTTCTTACAAGGTTTTACGGTACAGCTGAATCCCCTGATTTCCAAACTTTCTGAGGATCTAATGTCCCGGTCCGCGGAGATCGAGCTCCAGAAAACATGCGATGAGCTGACTGCCCAGACCGAACAACAAACGCGGCAGCTATCGCTAACTCAAGGGGAGCTGGATGGCGCAATCAAGCTGTTGAAGGCTCGCGAGGAGGAAATAGCGATCTTGAAGAGTCAAGTAAACAGCTTGAAGGATGAGGCGGCTCGCACAGGCAACGAGCTGAAGAACACACAAAAACAGGCTGGGGAGCTCACACTGCAAAATCAAATGATCCAAGAGCAGGTAGAGACAGCTCGCGAAGAGGGTGTGTCTGAAGGTCGGTGTTTTGCATGTAATTGTGGTATTTTTCTCATATTTTTAATTAGAGTTTTATGTTGATTTTAGTTTTGAGTCATGTTTATTTAGGTTTTTCGCTTGTTTTCTTGTTTTTCTTGTTTTTCGTGTTTTTAGTTAATTTCATATTTAACTGGGTTTAATGGTTCAATTGATTTGTGGATTGGTGAAATTCATGGGTTTTTATGTTCAAAATCCTATTTTTATAGTTAAAGGCATTAAGGGGGAAAGTTCAAGCCAAGGCGTGCCAAAATCGGTGCCAACGAGAGGCTCCAAAATGCCAAACTCTCTGGAATACTAGCCAAGGCTCGCCAGGGCACGCCAAACTTCACGCCAAGTAGCGCCCGCGCAAGCCAAGGCTCGCCAAAATCCGCGCCAGAACTGCCACACTGGGTAACACTGCCGACACTGGGTTACCCAGTGTCCGAGCAGCGCCCGGAAGCCTGCCAGCACCCGCGCGCACAGCTCCCGCACATCCGCCTAGCGCCTGCGCGCAGCGCTCGCCTTGCCTCGCGCTCACTCACGCTGCCCAGCGCTCGCCTTGCCTCGCGCTCACTCGCGCCACACAGCGCCCAGCGTCGCCAACCCTCGCCAAGCTTCGCCCAGCGCCCAAAAAGCTAGCCAAGGGTCTAGGAAGGTGCCTCCAGGTCAAACTCGGAAATTTTAAGCCTCTAAGGCTATTTTGGCCCATTTAAACCCAATTAAATGTAATATAAATAAGAGACTTCTTTCATTTTGTAGGATACCTCTCATTTTCTCCCAACCCAAGCATGGGTTTGGGATTAAAAATCATCTCTCTAGTTTTTAAGATCTAATTTCTCTCTCTTAGGTTTTAGATGCAATTTCAAGMTTTGATGTARTTTCCTTTTCTAGATTARATTTAATTTCAAGYACCTCCTTGGGTTTKTAAGCCTAAGAAGAATCCAAATACTCCTTTGGATTGTTACTTTGATGCAATTACATTCAAGCTTTGTTTCATTTCTTAATTCAAGTAAGTTTCCCTTCAATTTCATGTTTTATGCTTTAATTCCATGCTTATTCTTCATTTCCATGCTTTGTTCTTCATATTATGCTTTTTCTCTTAGCTACTTGATTTCATGTTAGATCTTAAGATTTGGCTATGGAATTTAGATGAGTGACACATCTAGATCATAGATCGGCTCTTGGATCATCTTGATTTTGAGTTTTACACATGCTTTATTTTAAATCTTATTTTTGTGCTTTGTTTCATGCTTAATCTTAGATCTACTCTTTGTTCCTTGTTATTCTCCTTAAAGTTTTGAACTTTCTTGTTAATTTCCATTGCTCTTTACATCCATGCTTTCAATTTTTGCTAATTTTCTTTATTTGAGTTTTTATGCATAGTTGTACCTTGTGCTTGCATGCTTGTAATCGGTGAAACATTGCATTTTCTTGCTTATTTTCATCACTTGCTTGCATTACTTATTGAGGCATACGACGAGGCATCCTACCAACTTGCACTTTCAATTTTTAGCATAGTTTAGTTAGTTTAATTTCGTTATTTTCATTTTCCTTTTATTTTCCAAACTTGAAACACATTGAAACTCACAATTGAATCGAATTCCGATAATACCAAGCCATGAACCCGTTGATTTATTTCATCACCACGAAAACTCTTCTAACAAAATGGCGCCGTTGCGACTCGGCTTGGTTAAGGCTTTCGATTTAATTGTCGTTTCGTTGTGTTTTTAGCTTTCCTTTTTATTTGACATTTTCTTTGAGTATGCAAGGTTCCTATAACTATGGTGGATACATTCCCGGCATGGGAGGGCATGGTGCAAACCATGCCGGGAATGAGAGGTTGTATAATGGTCGTGGCAACGTGGAAGGGCATGGTGCAAACCACGTTGCCAACGATGGATATGGTTTTGAGAAACCCGGCATGGGAGGGCATGGTGAAAACCATTTCGGGTTTGATGGCTTTTCGAGCGTGGATGGTTCCTTGGGGGGTTATGGTACTCAAACTTGCTATCCGAATGTGCACGCTTCAAGTTCCTATCCAAACGTGCAAGCCCCGACTTCCCACCCGTATGGCTATGATGCTCCTCGCTATTCTCCGAACGTGCAAAGCCCGACTCCCGCCCCGTATGGCTTTGATGCTCCTCAATATTCTCCAAATACGCATAGTCCGACTTCCGGCCCGTATGGTTATGATACTATTCATTATAATTCAAATATGCGTCGCCCGCCCATATGGAGCCCCTCCCGTTTTTCATTCCAATCCTATGCCGACTACGACTCCAAGTGGAAATGTGGGGGGTGGATATCCAAGTCCTACCCCGTATGGTGGTAATGTCATTCCCGTTCATGATGCGAAAAGGAATAATGGTCACTTTGGGAATTCCCGCCCGCGTCGAGGTCCTCCTACTTTTGGGACGAGCATACCCGTATATGATAAATACTGAGGAAGAGTGGGAGTTGTTTGGTGGTCCGGGCTCCAACTTCACATGTGGCCCCCCCATCCGTACTATGAGAGATGTTAGCCGACCTTTTTTGGGATGTGGATGGTGTGGAACGAGTGATCATCTTCCCGAATATTGCCCGGACCTCTCCTCGCCAACGCATCCCTCGGAAAACGTGTATGGGGATCATGGACTTCATGTGGAACCCGGTTGTGCTATATCATCTTTTGCTCCACCGCCGTCTCCTTATCCGGTTGTTACTCCTCATGTGGGCCCTTATCATCAGAATATCCCGGTGATTTCTACTACTCCACACCCCCGATCCGGATCCATGGGCCATTACAAGCCAATTCTCAAGTCCACCTTCGCCTACCCTCCGATCACGTTCCCCAAAAGTGTGGGGTACTTGATTTGGTTGACTCGCCGTCGGAAGAGGGACTTGTTTTCATTTTCGGATGATTTTAACTCTCTTGATCCTTTGCCCTTTACTTCAAAAGAGTCTTGTGAAGAATGGGTATATATGGAATTCGTCAAGGAAAGGGTCGAACGGGTTTATATTGAGAATTGGATTAATGAGGACGTGTTGGCCCGGTTGTCGATATAGAGGGGTGTTGTGAGGATATGCAGCCACGCCCTAGCTCGCAAACCCTCGCGCCAAGCTTCGCCCAGCGCCCAGGCCCAGGCCCCAGCCTGCCGGGTCACCTGCGCCCAGCAGCGCCCAGGCTCGGCCATGGCCGAGCCACATCGAGCCATGGTCGAGCCATCTCGAGCCAAAAAGTGCCAAAAAGCTAGCCAAGGGTCTAGGAAGGTGCCTCCGGGTCAAACTTGGTCAAACCCAGGAATTTCAAGCCTCTAAGGCTATTTTGGCCCATTTAAACCCAATTAAATGTAATATAAATATGATACTTCTCTCATTTTTGAAAGACACCTCCTCCCAACCCAAGCTTGGGTTTGGGACTTAATTTCTCTCTCTAGATTTAATTTTCAAGCTTTGCCTTGGGTTTGTAAGCTCAAGAAGGATTCAAGAACTCCCTTGGATTTTTAATTCCTTGCAATTTCAATCAAGCTTTTGGATTCTCTCTTTAATTCTAGTAAGCTTTCTTTTAATTTCATGCTTTGTTCTTCATTTGTTTTATGCTTTTTGCCTTAGGTATTAGAAGTTGTGCTTGATCTTGTGAATTGGCTATGAATCCTAGTTGAGTGACACATCTAGATCATAGATCAAGTCCTTGATTTGTTTAATTTCAAGTAATTTCATATGTTTCATGCATTTTTCTTCATTTCCTGCTTTTTGTCTTAGCTACTTGAATTCATAATGAAAATTATGATTTGGCTATGAATTATAGATGAGTGACACATCTAGATTGTAGATCGGGTCTTGGATCGTCATGATTTTAAGTTTTTCATATGCTTTATTTTAAATCTTATTTTTACGCCTTGTTTCATGCTTAAATCCTAGATCTACTCTTTGTTGCTTGTTATTTTCCTTAAAGTTTTAAACTTTCCCGTCTATTTTCATTGCTTTATCCATTCATGCTTTCAATTTTAGTCAATTTGCTTTATTTGAGTTTTTATGCATAGTTGTACCTTGTGCTTGCATGCTTGTACTCGGTGAAACATTGCATTTTCTTGCTTATTTTCATTATTGCTTTGCATTTTCAATTAAGGCACACGACCGAGGCATCCTACCAATTTGAACTTTCATTTTCTAGTTTAGTTTAGATATTTTAATTGCTTTATTTTCATTTTTCTTTCTATTTTCCAAGCTTGAAACACTTTGATCCTTCAATTAAATCGAATTCCGATAATACCGAGCCAAGAACCCGTTGATTTATTTCAACAC
>BMAC01000309.1:177947-214999 GCA_014905375.1 Phtheirospermum japonicum
AGAGGAAATAAATAGAAAAGAAAAGAAAAGGAAGGACAAAGAATATATGAATTAGTGTATTAAAAGAAAGAAAAAAGAAGGAAACTAAAAAGAAAAAAAAATAAAGAGAATATAAAAATAAAGATAAAATATATAGAAGAAAATGGGGCAAGAGTAAGAGTTGAACCATAAACCATTTGATAAGAGATTAAGCACACAAACCACTAGACCAAGTTACATATATAGTTATAAGTATTGGGAGGTCAATATATATATAATTAAAAATAACAAAAAATCATAAATAATATTATGATTTTGGATTTATTTTGGGGGGCCCGTGGCCCCCTCAAATACTAAGGTGGATCCGCTCCTGCTCACCAAGAAAGAGGTTACTGCTCCTCGAACTTCCTTCTCGAACTCAAGCGACCTCCGATACTTAAGGCAATAACCTCATAGTTTGTATAAAACGAGAGTAATGAGAAGAATAATATTTCTCTATTAACTGTGTGTTCCCATTCTCCATGATAAATATTTTTCCATTAATCGTGTGTTTCCATGACCCGTGATAATAAATATGTTCTAGTCTTGAGATAAGGTCTTGAATCCCCCTATTTATAAGATTATTTGACTTTTCCACTAATAAATATGATCCATTCCCAAGATGAGATTAATCTTCTAATTGTACTCATTCTCCGTAATTATGAAACTATTTCATACTAGGATTCTTTATTTACAAAATTTCATAATAACCATAAAACCTTATTATTATCATGTTACCGACCTGTCAGGGCCCACTTACCATATTACGTGACCTATTTATCAACTTTCTTACCATATATGGCCTAGATGACATTTGATATCGTATGAGTTAGTCCCCTATATTTTATCTGGTTGAAGTATAAAATCAAGTAGAATTAAAAAAAAAATTGCAAATGAGATGTTAGTCCTTAACAAAACTTTAACATTATTTCCATAACCTTCACCAATTCAACAATTAATTCAACTCATAAAAAATCATGTATCCCTGAAACCATATTTCAACTATAATATTAACCTCAAAACCAAAATCTCATTCTCCGACCTAAATGAAGTGTCAAACAAAAATTTATATCATAAACTATAACCATAAACCATAAGCCATAAATCATTCTTCAGACCTAAAATAGGTTAGGCAAATACCTTAGTCATAACCACAAATCATAAACCATTCCCCCAACCTAAAACAGGTCAGTCAAAAATCACAACCACAAACCATAAACCATTTATTCGACCTAAAATAGGTCGGTCAAAAATCACAACCACAAACCATAAACCATTTATTCGACCTAAAATAGGTCGGTCAAAAACCACAACCATAAACTATACACCACTTATTTGACTTGAAATAGGTCAGTCAAAAACCATAAGCATAACCATAAACCGTATACCATTAAAACTTCTTAATACAGGGCAGTAAAAAACTACAAGTATAACCATAAACCATAGTCCATTTATCCGACCTAATACAAGTCAGTCAAAAACCACAACCATAGCCACAAATTATCTCCAACCTAAACAGGCGTCAGGCTATTCCATACAAACCATCGTCAACCTAGTAGAAGCGTTATCCCATTTCATATAAACCATCGCCGACCTAGTAAAAGAGTCAGCCCATTCCATATAGACCATTATCGACCTAATAAAAGCGTCATCTAATTCCTTATAAACCATAACCAAATAAATCAGTAACCCCACTATGACAAAGAAAACCAAGAACCTTCATTTTTACGTGATTTAAACGAGTGTACATTATTGATTAAATTGTGCATTCTCATGTCTTTTACTCAATGACTCGATTTTACTCGTATTCCCACAGACGGTGCCATTTGATACGACCAAGAAGATTGGCTCATCAAGAAAGATGTAGCTACTCCTCGAACTTCCTTTTCGGATTCGAGCAACCTGCAAAATAAAATCCAACCAGACAACCCTGATGTGGGCCATCTGATGCTTAAGTCAGTAACCTCATAATTTGTATAAAACGAGATTAATAAGAAGAATAATATTTCTCCATTGTGTTCCCATGATCCATGATAAATATTTCTCCATTAATCGTGTGTTCCCATGACCCATGATAATAATTATGTTAAGTCATGAAATAAGGTATTGAATCCCATACTTATAATATTATTTGACTTCTCAACTAACAAATAGGATTCCTATTCAAAATGAGATTAAATCTCCTAATTGTACTCAATTTCCATAATTAGGAAACTATTTCATACTAGAATTCTTTCTTTTCATAATTTCATAATAATTATAAAACCTTATTATTATCATGTTACCGACCTGTTGGGCCCACTTATCTTATTACGTGATTTATTTATCAATATTTTTATGATCGAGCCGAAACTTGATGTCATATCAACTTTAATAAATGTTTGTCATATTTTTCCAAAAAAGGAAGTCATTAAAAGGTTATAAGAGCCCAAATCAAGGTGGCCCTCAACCTCAAATATTGCCTGGTCATCTTGTTCGGCCCATGAATCTAGGCCCAACCCGAATTCCGCACCAACTCCGAAATCCAATTGTTATCCCGCGCTACGCAGAAAAGAAGGAAAAAAAAAAAACACCAAGGCAAAAAAAAGGAAACCTCGAACCTTCAACCGTGTGCGCGAGTGTGAAGACGAAATGTCGCAGCCAATTCCGGTAGACATTCTTTCCGACTCCGACTCGGACCCCGGCGGATATCGGAGGCGGGATCCTAGAAACGACGCCATAGACCTCACTACTCCGCCGCTCTTCCTTCAATCGAAGAAGAAACAAAGGATAGAGTCAATTTCAAACCCTAGTGACCCAACCGTCTTTATTATTGACGATGACCCCACACCGTGTAAGAAAACAGTCGCCTCCACTCCTTCCTTCGTCGCCGAGACGCCATTCTCCGATGCCTCGATCGTCAAATGTTCCACCAGAAAACGCTCTATTTCCGGTAAAATTTTCATATTTCCAGTTGGATCACTACAATGCAGTGTTCGGATGGGTTAGATTCTTTAAACGGATTTCATGTTGTTGATACCCCCCCTAATATTTGTTGTTGTTCAAGCGGTTTTCATATTTCCTGTTGTAGTGCTCAAAAATGTGTTGGATTATGTAATCGGATTTCATGTTGATGGAAAGTTTTGATATTTGGTAGCGTTGAAGTTATAATCTGCTGCTATGGTTTCTGGATTAATTGACTTCGTTTTTTTAAGGTGAAAGTTTAGCGACTGAGCAACTCGTAGTTGAAGACACTCCTATGTCTGAGCATTTGAACGCTAAAGTTTCACTCACTAAACGCGACACAGGAGTCCTCAACATTGACTATTCATCTTTGATGTCAAAACATAACTCTGCTGGTGAGTTTAATTGGTTGCTGTTTTAAATTAGATTTGGATCAAATATAATTTTCCTATTGTAGTTATCATTAAGTTACTTCAAACTCTTAACTTATTTGTGTGAACAAAAGGTAGTCCAGATAGATTTTTGATAGAGAATCTTTAATACTGAAGATGTCTTAGGCAATGAACTTGATTACTAGGGCTTTTTGTAACAAATAAATATATCTCAACTTTTAGCATTTCTAGGCAAACATATGACATCAGTACAGGCATGGATAATTATGTGCTTGATTGATAATCTCATGTTTATAACATAACTATGAATATGGGGTATGTTCGTTGTGCATTTGTATGTGCTGTATGCGCATCCAAAACCCACTTGCTTAGTTTGGTATTACTACCATGAGTTTTCACAAATCAATTGTAAGAAATCCTCTTATTAATCTGCGGGTGTAATATTATTTTACCACGTGGTTGAGATAATGCTGCATGATATGGTGTAATCTTCCCATTTTTTCCTCTTGAACACCTTGATGTGGTTTAACATTTATTCTCTTCAGACTTGAAATAATCTGTGGTGGTTATAATCATATTGATGATTTGTTTCAGATATCAATGGACCCATATGTGTAGATTCAGACAATGAGTCTGAAAATGTTGGTGTATTTGGAGCTTTGGAGCTTGATGGAAATGTATTTGCTGCTAAATTGACTGATGAGTCGGAATCTGAGTCCAGACTCTTAGAGCCCTCCTTTTCTCTTGGTATTGTTATCCGTCTACTTTTGAGATTATCATCTCATCTGAGTTCAGCTCTACTCTTGAAAATGGAAAGAAATGCATATTTTATTTGTTTAAAATTGATTTTCAGGCACTTCATTTCAATTACATAAGAAACAGTTGCAGAAGCCAGCTACAGTGTACATGTTAGAAGGGTGTTTTAGGTCAGGTGTCCTGGAAGATGGCTTATCTGAGGTGGGTTATCCTAAAACATGTGAATTACTACTGATTTACCTTGGAAACTTTTTTTTTTTTTGGGAATCGGATCGCCAATATCTTTTGATGGTTGATTTTTATCAGCAATTGAAGATTTCATGCATGTATAGCAGACACTAGAGCTGTGAAACACCTTCAAAATAGACTCAGAGCTGAATGTTCAATAACTGGAAATTGTGATGCTTGGCGATTGGATCCATAGATATATATGGATTTCTATTTTCTGTAATTTATTTTCTAGAAGCAACCTATATATTATATATATATATATATATATATATATATATATATATACTTTTCACGTATACAAAATAGTCATATAAACCTGAGGATCTTTGTGACAATGTGTCTGCAACTTTTCTTTGCAGCGGAGGACTTTAGAGTATATGAAAGTTATCCAAAGTATGCTTTTGCATTGCCCACTGCTCCAATTGTTTAATAACTTCACTACTTTGTGCCACTCTTAAAATAAGTGAATCTGCAGTGTAATGAAGCGGCTAATCCGTGTACAAACATTTGCTGATTCTTAGTTTTCCTTTAACCTGCCTCTATAACAACTTAAAACTACTACTACTACTAGGTGTTGTCTGTGAGATAGATTTTCACTGTAGATATTTTACAAGACTTGATTCCAGAACTATTAAGCATCAATTTATTCTTCTTTTGATGTATTATCCTTTTTTAATGAAATTTGTGAAGGTCTCTGTAGGCATGTGATGACACGGAAGATGAAGCTAGTAAAATAGACCCCGTGGGTCAAATCCCGAGTCAACAAAATAAAAGTGGGTGCCACATGAAAAAGAAAAAGAAAGCAGATGAAACAATGAAACCAAAGAGAACATCAAAGGAGGAGAGACTCCGTATGATGGAAGAAAGGAAAAAGCTCAAAGAAGTAATTCCACTCAAATTTGTATATAGATTTGTATATATAGACTCTACTTGCATTATGTTGATATACGTGACAGTATTATTTTTTTTCTACTTAATTTTTCTAAATAGCAAGAGAAGTTGCTTAAAGCTGCTTCAAAGGCAGAAGCTGCTGAGTTGAAAAAATCGCAAAAGGAAATGCAGAAATGGGAAAAGGGAAAGTATGCTCTAAAATCCATTGTAGCTGAAATTGACAAAAGAGTTGTTGAACTCGGATCAATTGGAGGTATAATTTTTCTTCTATATTTTTGTTACTTGCAGACGCTACGTCCTATTTTTTGCTTATTTTTATTTTTGTTTTGTTTATATTTTTAAGTTTTAATTACTCACCCTGTTTCTCTGGGTACCTAAGCTAGATTGTCTCCTATCTTAGTTTAGGACATCTGCTCACAAGGTTTGCAGAAAAAGGGCTTTCATATCGCATAACATCTAATCCGGTGGAAAGAAGTATTGTATGGAATATGATCGTTCCTGAAGAAATTTCCATGGTAACTGCTCTATACATTAGTATATGATGGTTGACTTTTACGAAGATTCTTTATGTTCTCAGTTCTTCAATTACCATATGTTTTATGTGCTTTGCAATATGCGGTGTATAGCTATACAAAGTAATTAGCATGTTCTTTGTTGATTGTTCTTATTTCTGTTTTCTCGGTTTTCTCTTAACTTGATTGTTGATTGTGCTCTTTTTTCTAGTTGTTGCTGTTAAGTCATGTTTCTGCTCTTATTTGTGAAATGATTAAGGATAAAAGGGAACAAATCTTTACTTCTGTTTGTTTCACTATAATGTGGACAAGAATAAGATTGAGGAAATGTTAATTCTATTTTCCATGGAAAATAGATAACTTTCTAACATTGTATGAACAATCTCAAGGATGAGATACTCAACGTCAATTCTTTTCAATTTTAACTGTTAGTTCCCCCACCCCCTCCATTTCCAACTTTATATGGCCATATTTGTTTTGTCAACTTGATCTTATTAATGGTCTTATCTGAACAGTGATCTAATTCGATATATTTCCAAAATCAAACCAAAAAAACTGTTTCAGAATTGGATATATAATAGCAGTTAAATAGAATTGGTTTGGTTCAAATCTTCAAGACATTTATGACAACTTAGAAACTTAACATCACCAATTTGTTTTCTCAACTCTTTTTCATTTCTGACATTTTTTAGCCTCTAAATTATGTCCAAGGCATTGATCCGTGCAACACACATTCCATATTCCCAGCTAAACGACATTTCTTGTCATATGTCACCTTAGTACTTCTGTTAAATTGTTCTTGTTGGATTTAGAGCTCAACTGATTTCAGCGATGGTTGTCATAAATGTGTGCAGATTGCATCTGAACGAATTGAAGTTTCTTATGTTTTAATTATATACGAGGCTGAAGAGTTTTGTAACCTTGTAACGAATGATTCTCTTAAGGATCACGTTCAGAGTGTTCAGAATCGATATCCTCACCACACTATATGTTATGTCACAAATAGGCTTATGGCCTACATCAATAAAAGGTAAGAGGTTTCTTTATTGTTCGTGTATTCCCCACCAACTCCCCCACCTCCGCCCCTTGTGCTCTTATGACAACTGTCCATAATCTAGATATTTTCTGAATAACTTGTTTAGAATTGTTATCTCTTGTGAGCACCCATGCAGAATAATTTATGAAACCAGCAAAAGTGGGAAAGAATACAGTTGATATTCAATTCTCATTGCTATTGAGAATAATCACTTTTATTTTGTAAAGCGCAACTTATGGCTTCTTCCTTCAACCTATCATTATATGTATCTCAACTACTATCATTATTTTAGTACATCAATATTTATTAAAATTTCGAACTTATTCCTAGTACTACTGAGATTTTAATGTTGTCTGTTGTGTTATATTACAAAAAAGGCTTGTTTGTATTTTTTAGCACAATTTAAATGACTTGTTGGTAATTTCTTCTGGAAAGTGGTTGTTAAATTGTAGTTTTTGATACTTCATTCATTACATTTGTATATTTATCAACTATTCTCTTGGTGCTACTGGTGTAGGGAACAAGCACAGTACAAGAACCCTGCAAACAACACAGGTTGGAAGCGGCCTGCTATAGAGGAGGTAATTGAAGCGATGAACTTGGAGTRCACGAAATACTCTAGATCTTATGATTATATCTTACGTAAATTTACATCTGATTAATTYAATCTTTTATAGGTTTTAACAAAATTAGCCACTCATTATTTTAGAGTGCATTCGAGGCAGTGTGTTGATGAAGCTGAATTAGCAGAACACGTAGCTGGTCTGACATGTAGTCTTGCCTCTTGCCAATTTAGGTAAGCCATAATTGTGCTTTACCTTCAGGAAAACAAAACAAAACAAAACAAAACGTGTGTGTTTGTGTGTGTGTGAAGGCGTGTTGGATTGTATGAATATTGCATATGTTAAGGATGAGTTGAAGTGCTAAAATAGACTCAAAGTCTCGCAGTTCTTACTCATATCGACATATGTTATACAAAAAATAATTTGTTCGCTTAGGAAATTATTTCATGTCAGAGTCAGCATTTCAGCTGTACTTGATAGCTTTTGAACGATTAACCTGACTGGTTAGAATCGCATRAYAAACCCAATTATAGAATGATCTAGGCTAGGCTTGGATGATTATTTGATGCTTAATCTCATTTCCTCTGATATTTGGTGCAGAAAAAAGTTGACACGGTTATCAGTTAATGCAAATGGATCCATTATCCCTAAAGATTGCGCTGAGAAGAATTTGATCAAGAAGGACTTGTGGTAAGTACTTCCAAATTGAATGGGCRAAGATTTGTTTGTTCGTCATCAGTCTGTCAACTTCTATATCACTTGRTAATGGGCATGATCTTTTTCGATTTAGGATGAACCTCTGAAGTTGTATGATCTCATTCCCCGAGATAAGTTTTGTTGAAGCTAGTTTGACTTGTTAACATAGGCTTGGGTAATATATTTGATGGAGTCAAGGGCACAAAATAATGTTGATATTATTAGAGCAACAACCGAGAACAATATATTCTCCTTGGAATAATCTTACGAGTTCTCCTAAACCTATTACTTAAAAAAAAAATGAACCCTAAGGGCCTCAGGCCCAGCTTTGACTTGTTAACTTAACAACTTATTACCAAATAAATTAATTAAAATAAAACGTATAAAACGTTGCCAATCCCTCTCCTTCTGCTCCAATGTTCCCCCTTCCTTTGGTTATAAACGTGTAAAAAAAGGTTCATAACAACATTGTTTAGCTATTATTTGGCAAGACWTTTTCAATCTKTGTGATACAATGTTTGTGCCTTAGTAGAGGGTAACAACTGGATGTAATTGTTATAGATAATGATGTAACTGGTTTGTCTAGTTTCTTGTTTTTAAAATTCAGTTGTAGAACTTCAAGTCGTAACATACTACTTTCGCGTGTCCAATCCTGTGTTTTTGGTTTTGTTTTTTTTTGGTGGGTCTTTTTTTTCCTTTTTATTGTAAGGAAAATCTCTRGCAACAATTGATCCAAGGATGGCTGAAGTTACAAACAATCAGTTTACACATATTCCTAACAAATTTGTGTTCATTGTGACATGTGTTCCAATGTGAATTTTAATGGAAATCAGCCTTTATTAATAATAATAATAATTCTAAATCTACTCTTCATCAATTGGTGTTCAGTGTTCTCGCAGATGCTTATTTGTGGTTYAGATGATAGCATTCATTTTATGATGCAGGCTAAAGGCTCTGGTAGCTATCCCTAAGGTGCAGCCACGGTTTGCCATAGCTATATGGAAGAAATACCCCACTATGAAATCTCTTCTCAGAGTTTATATGGATCCTACTAAATCGGTGAGTCTCGACGACTATCAATGAGAGACATAAGCTCCCTTAAAAAAAATGCTTAAACATATATATACCATAGGGAGTTAGTTAATATATTAAACAAAACTAATCAGGTGCACGAGAAAGAATTTCTGCTCAAGGATCTGAACACGGAAGGCTTATTGGGCGACGATAGACGACTGGGCGAAATTTGTTCCAAGAGAATCTACAGAATACTAATGGCTCAATGTGGAAGCATCAAAACAGACGATGTTGAGAATGGAGCCGATTTCTTTAGCCATCGCTCTACTTGAATAGTAATGCATTCGCGCGGGCTATATGTATTCCACACATGGATAACAAAACAATGTGTGCAACTTTTGTTTATCAGGTGCTTCTGATTTACTGCTCCGTTCAGTTATTTTCCCTTTGGCTGCCCCTGTAGTTTTTATGATTAGTTAATGTTCGTCGGCCCACCTCTCAAAAATTATTTTAAATAAAAATCAAATAATTTGTATGGCTTGCAGTTTGATGAGATTGGAGGTGGTAGTCGACCGAAACATGATAAGTTAGTTTGATGTCATGTTCTTTTAGTGAAATTATAATTGTATATGATTGGTGATTTGAAAAGTGACGATGAGTGAATAGTGTTTTTCAAAAATTATAAATCACGAGCAATGACATGTTGGGTCAAAAAGATTAGGAGGAAAAAAAAATACATCCTGTGCCTTAGCTGAGATTGGAGATCCTTAGTTCCTTGTAATGTAAATAATCGAACAACAGTGCATCGTTCATATGGAAAAGACCAATTAATTGATTCCGCACCCCCACCCCACCCCACCCCACCCCCCACCCCCACCCCACACACACACACACACACACAAAAAAAAAAAAAAAAAATTGAAATATATTCATTATCTAATAAAAAGATCATTTTCAAAAAGGCTATAGGTACGATCATTTATCATATTAATTTCTTAATTGTTCTGAAGGGTAAATTATACAAAATGAAATGAAATGCGTGGGACATTAGCTAACCGAAGTTGGCTTGAAGTTACTAGAATGTGTTATATATTCTTCCTTGTGCTGTCTATTATGTTTCCCTACCCCCCACCCCTTCTGGGATAATATCTGTAGAAGTATAATTTCATCACTAGGCAAAACATGATAAACCAAGCTGGCTGTCAGAAGAATTTTTTTACATTGAAATTAATATGTTGGGGACCCCTTAAGACAACATTGCCTGGGTTTCACGTAAATTGCTTGGATTGAGCAGTTGCACCTCCAAACATGTCATGTTTGTATTCATTGTATGCTGAGTATAATGGGGCTTGGGTCATGTGATCTAGTCATGGACAAGCCACATTTATTTCTGCAGTTTCAACTTGTTGGTTCATGTAAGGTTGATTGGTTTTGGAGGTATTGGATTTTGTATTAGTTAACTAATAATAATAATAATAACTACTATTACTTGGGGTTGGGTTGGCACGGATCAGGTACAATAGCCATTTTATATCTTATGATCTATTTTGAAAGATTTTAAATCCTTTTAAATGGAGTCATGGATTATTTTGTCAGTCCAAATGTAACTTAAAAGAATAGTTCCCCGTGATGATGATACCATGGATTTGTCGGTAATTGGGGGATTTTTTTCCCCTACTCTTCAATAAATAAAAGTGTTTTAGATTCACTGTTGATATGAAATTTGTGGTAAGAAGACAAATATGTTGTCATCATTTATATTAATCCTTTGAGGTCCACATTTCAATAATACCAGATTGGTAAGGAATTTGTCGACAATAAAAATGATGCACGTGGAGATAAATTTATCATACTTATTATTCTCATGATGCATTGTTGTCGAACACGGATAGAATTGGCTGGTCCGATGCGTTCAATCGTAAATTGGTGGTCGGTTTGGTGTAGCTGAGCAAAAATCGCTTCAACTGGTCTCTTACCATTTTTTTTAATCTAGTTTTTGCACTTTTCTTTGTTATAGAACTTAAAATCCCTAATGTTAGGTTTTGTTTAGTAAGCAATGAAAGGGATATTTATTCCCCCAAAAATCTTGCCGATTACTTTCATATATTTCTCTACTAAGAGCATCCACAATAATTGAGCTATTTGTTCAACTTTTTGTGTCTCCAAATATCACCTCAATTATAAAAACTTCACGATTATGTTCATTATCAAAAACCTCTTTTTATGAGTCCGATGATCATATCACAAATTTATTATTTATATAAAATGAAAAAGAATGTGAAGAATGTGTCACATGGGCCCACAATAAAACCAGCACTTTAAATAAATAGTTGGTTTTTGTAAATAAAATATATTGTCCCCTTCTTTTGTTTGCTGATTAAAAGAGTAATCCAAATAGAAAGCAGGATGGTAGTAGTCTTCTAGTAGCATTGGGGAATCTTGGAAAATGAAAGCCCGATCCAGCTCCACTGGAAAAAGTAAATTTTCGTTGGGTTTTTAATAATTTATAAAAAGCTCATGAAAAAAGTATAATTGTGAATGCTCTAATGATCTAATACACACATTTGCAATCACTTTGTTCAATTGCAATACACATTTTTTTCTTGAAATCTGTTATTTATTTATTTATTTTAGCATGTATTACATGATAGTTAATAGTAAAAAAAAATGCAATACTGGTGACTTGCTTTTATACATAAGTGAGATGTATGTACGCATAAAGAGGACTCGTCCATACCGAAGGTTCGAAAAGAGATTAGGCGAGGGTAGAAGGCCTTAAATATTTTTAAATATTTTTGAAAGCCTAGTGGCCGGGTGTTTTTAAATATTTTTATTATTTTATTTATTATATTGTTAAAATTAATAAAAAAAATATGTTTAATAAATTTGTCTATATATTTTTTAATATAATTATCTACATACTAATCATCTAATCATATTTTGCAAATTATAAATTGTACTTTTAATGTATAAAATCATACTTTGCAAACAACTATTCACATTTTTTTGAAAAATATGAATTTCAAAATAAAAATATGATGTTTTACTGTAAAGTATGATCGTCTTCATAAGACGATTTAATAGTTTTTGCGAAATACTAATTATTTGATCCTTTTATGATATTTGACTAAATTTAAAAAAAAAAAAAAAAATCTAGAGCGTACGCCTTTACACGCCTAGGCGGTCAACAAAATAGGTTGACCGCCTTTCGCGCAATAGGTGAGACGTTTTTCCCGCGGCTTACTAGGCGGACCTAGGCGCCGCCTTTTAGAACACCGTCTATATTCTATATAGGAAAGTTTGCCTCTCATGCCCTAAAGATGTCATGTGTCATCGTATTATTTGGGGTGGTTAACTTTCATTATATAGTATAGAGATTTTAATCTGGGCTTTATTTTAAATATATTTTAAATATCATTTTAGTAGTGATTCTTTATTTTTTGGCTTTTTTTAATGTACCTGAATCTGGGCTTGATATTACTAACATGAGTTTTTGTATTTGTATTAAATTTCTCTCTTTCTTTCTTTCTTTTTTTTATTTTTTTATGTATTGTATTGAAAATGTTTTTTAAAAGATCAAATCAGTAAGTGCAATCTTTTTCCAACTAATATGACATATGTTCTACTAATTCATTTTATATTTATTGATAAATTGTTATCCTCAATCAAATATCTAAACAATAGCAATGATATTTATATAATATAATAACCATTTAAGGATTGTATTTCTTATTCTTTATTTATAATTTTCTTTGTTTTCTCTTTACAAATATTTAAAACCAAATATTAAATTAATTGTTTTAGAATGAATCAATATAATATGTTGCAATCCTAGAAATTAGGAAATAATTGTTACTAAACATATTTTATTTATCTAATATATCAAATAAACAATAAACTCATTAATCAACAAAATACTAAAATCATAATTCCGCAGCGAAGCCATCCCGAATAGGGGTGTCGAACCGGTTACGGTAAACCGCCGTTTAATAACCGATTGACTGGTTACGGTTAACCGTTGATCGGCGGTCACGGTTATAATCGTAACCTCCAACTGGTTGCCGGTGATTAGGTTACGGTTAACCTGAACGGCTAACCGAATTTTAAAAAAAGAAACATCGACAGTTTAACCACCCGGTTGAGAGCCGTTGAAAATCAACGGCTGAGATCAACTAGCCGTTGAAGATCAACGACCAAAATTCAAAAAAAAAAAAAGTAGTCATTGGCAGTTAACCGGTTTAAGCGCCGGTTAACGGCTACTTTTTTGAATTTTTTTTTTGTTTTATTTTTTTAATATATTTTGACACCTATAAATACCACACTCTCCAACACCAATCCTCACACCAATTCATCTCTACTTATTATTCTTCTTCTCTTATATTTTCAAGTTTCAAGTCAAGTTGCAAATTTGTGCAAAAAATAATATCAATAATATTCTTATTCTTCTTAATTTTCTTTTATAATATTACTATGACAAGCTCTTCTCGTAATGTCAATACCAACACTCCAATCTCTTCTCGTTGAGGTCGAGGTCGAGGATTTCGACGAGAATCTTCGATCGTTGCCGGAGATTGTGGTTTCGATGAGATGGCGGTGGAAGAAGTTGAGAACCTATATAATCAAATCAAATTCGGTTCGCAACCTCAAACCAATTTTGAAGAGGAATTACCTAGCTCCGACGAATCTGAACCGCCGGCCGCCGTCAATTTAGATAAAGATGAGTAGGGAGCAGCGAGTGATATGCCACCACCTCAATCGAAACCGAGGGAATTTCAATCCCCCATCTTCCGTTTGCATTTTACAATAACGATGATCAAAGGCGAATCTTGGGCGCAATGCAATTAGTGAACGACTCATTACGCCTTCGTATCTAAAAATAATAGAGGCTACGGGTCGCTCAAATACCACATGGATAAGAAGCATCCCGACAAATATGGCGTGAAAAGCTCTCAAACATAACTAAACTTCTCAACTTCATCTACCGGCGGTTAAGGTACGAGTTCTTATAGTTTATTTTAATATACCGAAAGTGGTCATAGAAAGTTTATTGCAAAATTTGTTTCCGTTATAGGTCTTCTTTTTAATCATGCGCATAGTAATCATTATGAAAATTATACTTGGGGTGCATTTAATCCATCTAGCACTAGGATTTTACGAAATAAATTGACTCGCGATGTTGAAAAAATGGTTGGTGAGTATAAGTTGAATCTAATTTCAATATCTGAAAGTTTGTCTCATAGTGTCTCTATATGTTCAGATATTTGCACGAATTCCTTTCATAATCATAATTATATGGGAACTACTTGCCATTGGATTGATAATTCTTAGACTTTAAAAAAAATGTTTAATTGCATATAGAGAGTTTGATAGTCAGCATAACGCGGTGAATATTTCACGCAAAGTAGTCACTGTTTTGTCCGAGTATCATTTAGGTAACAACATTTTTTCAATTGCATGTGATAATGTCGCCGCTAATACGGCTAGTTTAAATATGTCAAAAGTCTTTTGTCAACCCACTATTGGCGGCAAATTTTTTCGTGTTACATGCATTTGTCATATTTTAAATTTATGTGTTCAAGATGGTTAAATCTTTTTAAATCTAAAATTTACCCGATTAGGAGTGCGATATATTATCTACGTAAAAATGATTCAGTTCAAAAAAAATGGTGAGAAATTCGCCGAACCAATGGTTTGCATCCAAAATATTTTTCAATTGATGTGTCAAATCGTTGGAACTCTACTTATAAATTGCTTAATGATTCTTTTGAAAATAAAGATGCATAGTGTGCATTTTTTAATAATCAAGATGTCGATTTCGTTTTGTTTTTGCATATGTGGGATGATTGTTATAATATGATATCTGTTTTAAAAACTTTTAACGACGCTATCGTGACTTTATCCGGTGTTTATTATCCTACCTCCACACTACTTGTTGATCATTGTATTCAAATTGTACTTGTTAGTACTGCTTTACTCGATAATTCTGAATTAGGTGAATGTATTGCTAGTATGTTGAGTAAATGGGTCAAATATTTTCTGTACATTCCCGATATTTTTTTTATTGCAAAAATTTTAGAAGCGGATTATCAGGTGGAGGGTTTACAAAATTTACTTAATGTTTATTACAATGCATTATGACCTATTTTAGAAGCTTCAAATATTGAAATTCCTAACCCTCTTAGTTTTTTTCACCAAGCACAACAATCTTTAGTGCTACTTTTTAAAGATTTCAATGAATCTTCTAGTGATGTTTATGTTCACCCTTCCCCCACAACTTCTAATACATGACCTAACAACCCTCAACAAGCTCTAACTCCATATACGAGGTTGCTTGAGGATACTAAGCGAAAACAGCAACGGGCTAGTGCTAGTCGATCAATGGAATTAGATAGTTATTTAGGGGCTTTTGAACTGAGTTCGGTTCCAAAAGAGCCTGATGGTACTACTAACGATCTTGTGAAGTATTGGTCGAAAGTGGACACTATTTTTCCTACACTCTCTAGGATTGCCAAGGAGGTTCTCGTCGTTCCTGTTTCAACAGTTTTTGTTGAACAGGCATTCAGCACGGGAGGCTTTGTGTTAGATAAAGGTCGGTCGGTGCTGTTACTCAAAATCTTGAAAATCAAATGTTGATGAATGATTGGGTCAAAACCGAGAAAAAAGAACAAGAAATTGAATTGGATGAAGGTGAAGAGAGCGACTATTACGATACCACTTCGGGAAGCAACGGCAATGACGAATATGTAAGTAGGTAAGTGAGGTAAGTATAAGAATTACATGGACTTTGATTCATTTTCGAGGATACGTAGGCAATTTAATTCTAATATTAAAAGTTAAAATTTAATTTTAATTTCTAATATTAGAATTAAAATCAAGTCCTTTTTTTTAACTTATTTTTTTCAAAATATAAAAATAAAAATCAAACTACGTGGACTTTGATTCTTTTTCGAGGATACGTATGCAATTTAATTCTAATATTAAAAGATAAAATTTAATTTTAATTTCTAATATTAGAATTAAAATCAAGTCTTTTTTTTCAAAAAAAAATCGTATCGGCTGCTTTGCTGTCGATCAACAGAGGCTCGGTCGATTGACTGCCCTTCGCTAAACCTAGAGAGTCTCTGTCCTTCAGTCGATCGACTACTTTCCTTTTAAAATAAAAATAAAAATGCGGTTAACCGCCGGTTCGTTTAACTGAAACCTTAACCGATTTTCCGTCTGTTAGGTTACAGTTAGAAATGAACCGGTTAATTTAACCGCCAATTAATTAACACGTCTGATCCCGAGGCAGCAGGATGTATGATACTCCTTTTCTTGATCCGACTCAGGATCTTAAACTTGAGGGTCAATTTCCAGTTCAAGTGAGAGACGATAATACTTGACCCTAAGTTCTCGCGTGATACCAAATAAACCAAGGGTTCCAATTAATTAAAGGCAAAGACTTGCGTTAGGCCAGATTGACGGGTCATGACCCGTTAGGCCATCTGACCCGATACTCTAATGTATTGATTTTTGAACTATGATGTATTGGTTTTTATACTCAAAAGTATTAGTTTTTCATAAATATCTGACCCGTGTTATGATGTATTGGTTTTTGTATTAGTATTATGATGTATTGACTTTTTACTATAATGTATTGATTTTTATATTATAATGTAGTGGTATGAAATTTCGATCTAACGGATGATCTGTTAGTTCGGCATGACAAGAGTCTTGCTCTTAATTAAAATGACTAAATAATCTAGACACAAAAGGCCCACACATTAAAATAAGAAAACAACCCCATTTGCCCGCTTTAAAGTGGAGCTTTGAGCTACACTGTTGTTGTCTTCATTTAGGCCGGTTGGGCCCAAAACTCCTCATGGCCTAACTTTACCCGGGCCCACCATACATTGCAATGAACGCATTAAGCCTTAAGACCACCATTTGCTAACTCATCCCATTACCTCAAATGTGGCTCAATCACCCACCTTATCATGATATCATCCAACTTTCCCCAAATGATTCCATATGGAATAATCAAGAATTGCTGCCCCTCATGGAATAGGTGACCATGAGGCATTTGGGCTTGAACTTAAATCCTCTATTCATTACTTTATTATTTATTACAACAGACTTGTTATGCTTTGCATTTTATTGATATAATAACTACAAGATACAACTTGTGGGTTATTGGGTCAGCCTGAGAATTTACATAAAGCACACTCACTAAGCAGCACCTATTGATTCCCAAAAATAAAAATAAACAAAAACAATAATTGCTATGTGGTTACCAATGAATTCTCACACATTATTAATTGTCTAACTTATTTAAGTAATTTAGCCTCAATTTGGCCGAACCCAAATCATTCATCCTACCAGTATATCACTAGCATTCATTTGAGTATTACACACATTATTATTTATTCATGTTGATCGTATAATATCATACATGAATCTTCACAAATAATATATCCATCTTCAAATCAAGGTCACACTCATGGCCCATGCAAGCCGCACTAGGGTACACAATTTGTATTGCATGTGGTCCCAATAGTGTTTGCTCTCCATGTACAAAAAGGCAACAAATGTGGTTCTTATTCTTTCCCTTAGGGCCATCGAGTATATTTTTCTTTTTCTCTTCTATCTATCATGGAGAAGAATAAACCATATCCTTATTACTCTGCCTCATATGCCGAGGCGCGATTTGACTTCGAAGATCGTGCTAAATCGTATAGTTTCAATGGGCCGGTTGACGATCCAGAGGTGAGGAGGAGGAGGAGGGTGGCTGGGTACAACAAGTATGCCGTGGAAGCTAAGCTTAAATCGTCGTTCAGAAGCAGTTTTAAGTGGATCAAGAGCAAATTGACAGACAACAACTCTCATGGTTCATTGAACTAATAATAAGGCAAACACAAGTTCTTGCTATATGAGTTTGCATGTTATGTCTTTTGATTATCTGATTTTTTCTTTTTTCTTTTTTGGGTTCCTTTACCTTTTCCTTTCTCCCTCATGAGAGTTGTAATATTTGGGCATGGATCATGATATTATAGTTCAATATGAGGTGGCTTGTGTATATATTCTATGCTTCTCTCTGCCTTCACTTTATTTGGGTTTTTTTGTTTTCATATTTTGTTAGGAAAATTGTGGTATTTAGGAAACAATTTACATGTGTAAGACCTTGAGGCAAGTGTTAGAAGAAATTTGGAAACAGAATTTATTCCTCCTAATTGCATCATGTGTTCTTGGCTACTTTCATATCAGCAGAAAACCGACTAGTAATGGTTAAAAATTGAGTGACTTGATTTCACCTCTTGTGAACAAAGATGGAGATGAAACAAGTAAACAAAGCACCTTTACAACATTTTCATCAAACACGGTCGTTTCTGCAACAATAAATCACTTCATCCGAAACAACTTTTATTTCCAAACTTCATAAACAACAATAAGTCGCTTCATCCGAAGTCACTTAAAACAACTTTTAGCTTCTATTTTCAAACTTTATCAACTTCTGATTCTCAACAACTTGTCATTTCTGCAACAATAAATCACTTCATCCGAAAGCAGAAGTATTTGCAAACACTCTTTAAAACCCATAAAAACTGCTTAAACCAAAATCAGAATATAACATACATTTGTGTACTCTTAAGATCTATGAAGCAAAACAAGCTGATGATCAGAAATATAGAACTGCACAATAAGCGAGATACGACTAACGAATTTTCAAAGTCAAAACTCAATTATGCTCTAAGCAAAACAGTTTTCAAATCTTTTCTCAATCGACATTAATGGATTAAAAAGAAGGGGAAAAAAAGAGGTATTGGCAACAGAAACCTGCAAGATTGAATTACGCTGACCCAGTTGATGACCACCATCTGTTGTACATTTATAAGTTAGTACTTGAAACACGAGTGTTCAAAAAATGCAAAGTCAAACACTCGTATAATAAAATTGATATAGCAGAAGGATCTACAAGAGTCAAGTAATGTCCCAATTTAGCATCTGGAATTGAACACTAACATTTTCTCAGAGCCTCCACTAAAGAAGCTGATCATATACCACAAAACATATACACGGAGTTTCTACTTTGGGTAAACAATTTCCATAGTTGGAAACAATAAAATGTTCAGTCCTGAAGAATAGGAGTCGGTTTGAGGCTCTTCTGTAAATTCCCTATTGTTGCGTCAGAAATAGTAATTACACCCACTTCAATTACAAGTCTCAGGGTTCCTGGAATTTCATCCTCCAGCTGATGATTTTTTTTTCCTCTTTATTTGAGTCTCTTTTCACAAAAAATGAGGCAAAGGACTTGTCTTGAGTTCTTGACAAGAAAAATCTTTGGGGAAAAAGGTTTCATTGTTCATCTACAGAAACAAAGTAAGACAAAGTTAGCCTTAAGATAACATATATACCATATATGTAATATGTCAGGCAAATTTGCACGAGTCCCAGAATAGGACATAAGCAAGCCATGTCCAAATTGAACTTCCTACTAATAGAATACACTTCAACTTCATAAGGGGTTAATTTAATTCCCTAATATTGATGCATATTTACATAGGAAAAACTCTCCAGATATTTAAGTTGTTTGACCTTATAAGTTTTCCAAAATTTGCAATTACGGTGGAAAGAATTAACCTATTTATAATTTTCACCGGACTAAGCCAGACGCATTTCCACTTGTCCAGAGTTGATGTTCAGATAAACTTGTTATGAATTATCAGTTGCTTTTGGTTTTTGACTTCTATGCACACCTAGTGGTTTCTGAATGAACACTTTTATATTCAAAACTATAGTAATCTTATAAGTCAACGACATAGTAGATCAGAAACAACAGGTCCAGACATAAGTTAATTATTTGCAAGGTACTTAATATTTCTTTTTGGTACAAAAAGCAACTAAATATAAAAAGGTTGTTATATTTTATGCAGAATATTTGAGATTCATGTAAACAGTGGTATTAAATATAGACATGACTATATTGCACGATGACAGCAAGAATGTAGTCAGATATGAACAAGTATACAAGTTAAAACATTTATAAACCAACAAATTCAGTTAAAATCAAGATTTCGAGATTTATAAATGAATAAATTCTCAGTATGACTAATTTAATTCTCCATTTATCCTGCTAGATAATAGAAAATAAAGAAACCCCTAATTAATCTCCACCCCTTTCTCTTTCCCGACATTCGCAATCTTTCACATATTAATCATAAACAAACTAATTAAAAGTTGTCAGACAAACCTTATCAGCCATAGGAAACTGGAATTGTTTTGAGCTAACTCTGTCTGTTTGAAGCTTACAAACAGGAAAAGCATGGCACGTCTCTTCAGCATCCAATATAGACAGATTCGTCTCATGAGACGATGCTTTCGGCATTTCCAAACGTGCCTTTAGTTGGTCCGAAATAAGAGAATCAGAGGAATCGGGTAAGAATGTATTGGACAGCAAGCTTGATTTACCCTCTTTTAATTCCGGGCCACCACGGGCCTTGGCCTGCAGGGACGCCTCAGACAACAGCCCTCCGATGCTTAAGGTTGTTAAATCATCGTACCATGGATACAACTTGTTCTTGTTTGAAAGCATAGACGCTTCGGAAAAAAAGCCTCCAACACTTATATCACTGGACGCCAGGAATAGAGGTTGCAAGGACGATTCGTTTCCTAGTTTCGTGCTAGGATTATTATTGCTCATCTTACCCAACAATGATGCTTCAGAAAGAAGATCACCGATGCTGATATCAGATATTAATCCAATTGGCTGTGTGCCAGGTTTGTTTACGGAGTTGGGATATGATCCATTAATTTTACCCTGCATTGATATTTCGGATAGAAGGCCTCCGATACTTAAGTTGGTCAAATTATCATCCCAAGGAACAGATGAGTGTAACCGGACAACATCAGTTGCTTCATCAGCCTAACAAGAACGAACACGCATGTTTACTATCAAACAATCTCTGTTAGAAGCATGATATAGTACGCATGTTTACTATCAAACAATCTCTGTTAGAAGCATGATATAGTATTTGCCCAGAAAGTATTCAGCTGTCAGAATTCAAAGAGAAGTTAAAAGAAAGGGTTATTTCCAAAAAAATACCCAACACTATTGCAACTTAATCCCAACCTTTTAATTTTTGTAATATCAGACTCAACCTATTATTTTTCTGCAAATCAATCCCTTCAGCGAATTCTGGTAACATAAGCGTCACGCCTGACGTCACATATGAAACGGAGCAGTTTTATCGTGTTATTTTTATAATTTAAAAATAATAATAAAATTGTCGTTTCATATGTGGGTCCGACGTGGTGCTCCGGCAGCAAAATATACCAGAAATTTGCCGAAGGAATTGATTTGGAAAAAATATAGGCTGAGCTGAGTCTGACATTACAAAAATTAAAAGGTTAGGATTAAATTGCAAAAGTTGCAATAGGTTAGATATTTTTTTGTAAGTAACCCTAAACAAATGCAAGATCTACAATGTAAGTAGTGACGATGATAGTTAACCCATGATCCAAAGACTGTACACTAAACAATAACAGAAGCTATTCAAATGAATCTTTGAGATTTAAGTTCCGATGATTTCTTATTAACTTCTGACTTTAAAATTGGAAATAAGCCATTTCAAACTAACAAAACTTGCCCTTTTGAGTTTTGCTAAGCATTTTTCACAAATATTATGAAATTAATTCACTTCAGCATCTCTCAAAAATTGTCAATCACCATTATTTTCCTAAATACTCAAATCTCTACCTCATAAATAATTTAAATGTTCCATAATAGTATCATCAATCATTTCATTTTCTAAACATACATACGCCACTGAACAAATCAATTGCAGAAAAGATAAAAATTCAAAATTACCACAACACCAGTAGGCACATCCAAACTCTTCTGCTGATTCACATCCAAATTCAAAGTTTCATTCACATTGGTTTGATTTTCCATGGTTTCACAAGCTTCATCTAGTTTTTCCTCCTGATGTCTCGGGGTCTCCGAAATTGCATGAGCTTCGAGAAGATTGGAGCACCAACCATACCTAGAAAGCAAAACAAAGCAAGTTAGATTGAATAACACCGATATTATAATCACTGGAAATGTGTAAAATAGGCTTCGGACCTGAGGCGGAAAATTGAAGGACTGCCCACATCAACGTACACCTCCCCTGCAGTAACGGCACTATCGTTCAAAGTCCATCTTTTGCATGAAGCTATTTGTTCCAACTTTGTATTGTAGGGAAAAAGCATCAGCTGTCCTGACACTACACTTGAGCTGCCCCATTTATTATTCAGGTGCCTGACCACTGATGATATCCTCTTACGAGCACTTAGAGTGAGCTCCAAAAACGGATTGTGACCGTCCTATGAACAATGAAGCCAACAAAGAAAGGCATTTTACTGGTCCATTTTCTTTTTTTTTTTGGTATGAGTGGAGAAAGGGGATTTTTCATACCTTCTCCAGTCCCATGCGAGTCTCTTCATTTATTGGGAAAAGCTGCAGCTTAACCTTTGCAGGAGATATCTGGAGTTGAACTTGAGGTTCCAAATGAGGCCTCTTTACACTTTCTGCAATATACACACTACTATTTAATTTTTATTAAAAAAAAACTGGGCTAGAGGATAAAGCTCATTTTAGCATAATCAGTTTTATATCCCATGGTACAAGGTTCAGGGACACAAGGAAATCTGATCTACACGTAAATCTGGAAAACACACAAGACTAAGAAAGAAATGGTGTGTCTCAGGTAGTGGGACAAACTCCGTGAGTTAGCTATAGGCAATACTAATAATCCATTTCAGTGGCCCAACCTGTAGCTTTCTGATACCCTAGACCAACTCCATTTGCAGATTTCTTCACAGGCACACCCGTGCACTCATCTTGCTTTCTGCTAATATCGACTACCTTTCTCTTTCGTTGTTTGCAGGACTTCATGGAAGATTTTCTGAAAATAAATTCAGACATTTAATAATGCATATTCAAATTTCTTTTCCTCATAAACACATGAGTGCACGCAAAAAAAAAAAAAAAAAAAACTAATGGGAAACACTAAAAAGATATAAATGTGAAATAATAAATTACATATTTCAATGTCGCTAACAGTTTAACAGGCAGGAAAAGAATGATATGTGTTGTTTAAGTCGATTATGTCCATGGAATTGCACTAGATGCAGAATTAGACACGTTTCCTTGAAACAAATGAGAAACAAGAAATAGACAAATCAATTCCATGAGAAGATCCACTCTTAAAGTTACATAAGAGACAAAGAAGTGTGATACTAGGCACAATGCGAGACATATTACAAGTGACACATCTCAGCTACTTCCCTATGTAAGCTCTAAAGCTCAAATGTTTCAATGGCTCAAAATATTGTACTAGCGAATCATTTTTTGAACAAAATCCCAGATATAAACAGAGCTAATATCAAGCTCCAAATATAAGACAATATAATAACATATTCCTTGGAACATGTTAAACATACTCATAAATTGATCTAGATAATTGTTCGTTTAAGGGTTGTTATAGAAACTAAATAACTCTAAGTTACCCAGGTGCAGTAAGTTTTATGTAACTGAGCTTCAAAATATGAGCATCTTCAGATTTGAATCACAAAAGCTTATTCAGGTTTAATAAGAATTACAATGCATTGTTGAGATCACACCCATGCCGTTTAATTTTCCCCAAGTTCAACTGATGTGAGTCCATATATGACCCACCTTACAAAAAGTAGAAAAAATCAAATCAAATTAAAACACAAGGCAGCAACAACATCAAGACTTTCACGCCCTCTACACGAATTTTATTTTTTTTAAATATAATAATAAGAGGAAAATATACAGTTGAATGGATTCCCAATTTTCCGTATCTGTATAAACAGAACAAATAAATAATAAAAATACAACAATAAACTCCAAACAACTTACCAGCAGAGGCGATAATTCTGAATAGAATCTGCAGATAATTCCAGCAGAGGAAGAATTAAGTCTATTAAACATGTATGAATTCCAAGAATAATAATTCCAGAGACCACAAATTGAAAGGAAAAAAAATAGAAAAGGAAAAGAATTTCGCGCGCGCACACTTCTACACAGACATTTATACACACGGCGTACCATGTAAACCGGCGATTCTCGGCCAGTAGCAGACGTATATCCGTATGCGTGCGTGTTTTCGTGAGTGAATTTGACGATGGGGCCGTGGCGGGAACAATTTTACATGTGAGTCGCCGCCTTAATTTTTCATATTTCGATTTGAATTTTAACTTTAAACTTTTGTTTATTTCTGAATAAATAAATATTATGTGCTTCACCGTGTAGATTGTACACCATACGCGTCCAATGGCATCTCGCCATGTCATAGCTGTTGCAACGACGAGTTGTACGCTTCCTTTTCCCCCTTATTTTCCTTCAGGATGCCTCAATTGTGGGCTATGGAGCCCATCAGTCAGGCCCATCACATTAATGTGTAAAAATTTAAATATTATTTTCATAATATAAACTTATGTTAATTAAATGAATAAATTAAAAAGTTATTTTAGATACTAAGGAATAAGAGCATTTTAATGCTATGGGTTTTTTACATTAAGTTAATTTAAACACATGTTAATTAAGTAATTCAATATCTATCACATAAGATTTTGATCTACGAGAATCCATTACAGTAAGTAAAGATGGAGACTCAGTGATTCATTCCTTTGTGGGTCCTCTCCTTGTGGATGTGGGGGTAGTTCTAAGCTCATTGAGAGCTTGCTTGATAATCCTGAAAGAACTCATTCCTTATGTAAGAAGATTTGGAAATACTTTCAATAATCTTGAAAGAACATATTCCTTATTGACATAGACCGATTACTACTAGATTTCCTAATTTCTCAAAAACAAGGTGCACAAAGGGGAGCAAAAAAATGTAAGAGAAGCTTGAGTGCCATGAAGTCAATAATTGTACTTCAGAGGTATTTTGGGGTGTAATTTACAACTAATGATGTGAACAGTAGAATAGAGGCGATGAAAATGATGTTCAATTGGTATGAAGTGCTATTAGCCGAGCTTGAAGTTATCTAGGATCATGAACGCAAACTAGTATATGTGGTTACCATTATCTACAAATTGTTCACCAATATAAAGTGCACAAAGCCCACTACCTACAATGATATGCACATATTTTTTCTCTTCAATAATATACATTATTACTAGATCATTCTTTTATATGAAGGAGGAGTATGGTGATTTACTGACACACAAGTACTACATGTTTAATAAGCCACGAAGGTGGAAATTGATTGAAAGAAATTTTCGCATGAAGTGTTATCATTATGTTACATTGGTTTCATTGTGCACCTGTGTTAGATTGTGATAAAATATGTTTGTATTTGAATTCTCGATTAATTATATGTTTGAATGTGCAATGTTTGACTCTGTAATCTTTATTATTTATTTAATCTAATTACTTGTTGGTATCTTTAAGATTGTCAGTGAATCATATGTATTTACATATCCATTTGGATTGTATGTATTTTCATGAACTTCTTCTCATATATGTTTTAGTACATATTTGAAGGTGAGTGTGAACTCATCAAAACTGATCTGGTAACTACTGAATTTACTCATACGTGTGCGAGATCTACTAGCAATATGATAACACACTTGCACAGTCATTGTTACTGTTCACCTAACATTGGTTTACAAGACAAGAGCACACACTTCATTAAAATACAAGCTGTTATTCACTTTCACACTTACAATATGACAACACACTTTCACAAATGTATTTATTTACTTTTCTCCACTCCATTCTACTATTCACTCGTGTACTTTAGGTTACAGGGTAATTACAAGTGACAAGACTATACAATGGTATTCATTACATTTTTAGCGAGTCACTCCCTATACTTATAATGATATGAATGTATTTATATAGATTACGAACTCATTTTTTTATGAAGAAAAACAAAGGTATTGTACCAATACACAAGAACTACTTGCTGAACGAGCCACCAATGTGGAGAAAATTGGAAGAAGTTTTCGGATGAAGCATCATCATTGTGTTAATTTAAAAGTACTAATGTGTTTGAGTTTAAATTAAGTCATTGTTCGAGTGTGTAATAAGATGTAACTTTAGGATGACCTCAGTTTCATTGTACAAGTTGAATTTTGTAATGTGTAAATTTGTAATCTTTATGCTTTATTTAATTAAATTATTTGACTGTATCGTCCATCTACTGGGTCCAATTACTCTCATTTCCATATTTATAAATTGAGTGAGCTTGCAATGGTCATTGATCAACCATGTAAATTCTACCAATGACATGGCAACACATGGGCGCAGTTGCAATGTCTTGTCTTTTTCCAATTCAATGTTACTGTTTTACTAACTTTAGTCTTTGAACAGTCAAATTTACTGTTCAAAGTTACATTTCGAATGTCCAAGATTGTTTACCTTTGTGTGCGTTACTGTTTATAAAACTTCTTTAAATATGTGTTCGTAGATCCGTGAAATATTCCACAAATCATCACTTTATCCACTTTCTACGAATATGAGTTTGAGTCTTCAAAATATTATCTATAACGAAAATAACTGGTTCATTAATGGCGATAACAATACTTATGCCATAATGGTTGTGAGATATGTGGTCCTTTCATAGTTCTCGGTTAAGCTAACTTACAATGAGGTTAGACAACATGTCAAACACTTTAAACATTGTTATACCTTCTTCAAGCAAATCATTGAAATACCGGGGGTGACTTGGGATCGTGAATTACAAGCTGCGTGCAACCAAGCAACAATGGCTGGATTTTGCAAAGGTATGTATTCAACTTTGTTTTTATCAGCTGTTTGATCTTTAATTAATCATTGAAATGTCATTCATTTATGACTAGGTTGATACTGAAATATCAATAGTTTACAGTGTGGAAGAAGAACTACTATTCATTAAAGGGATGGGCATAATATTTATGCAACGGTCAAACTCAATTCGAAAATCACGTATGCCTCGACGACCAATGTTCAATTACATACGCGGTGAAGGGACCTCGTAAACAAGGAGAAAATGCAAGAAGTATTTTCAGTGTATTGTTGTTATTATAAGTGTCAATAATTCCAGTATCTCCTAGTAAATTTTATTTTTAATTTTGTTTTGGTGGTGTAGTCAGTCTATTTTCAGCTTAACGGGTAATTTGCTTTTACCCACTGAAATCTACTGAGTAATTTACTTTGATTTTGAAGAAGATTTCTTTTTTTATGATAACAATCTATATGGATATTGTGTTTGTTGACAAGCTCCGTGAGAGCAAGCTCGGTGGATTTTATGACCCGAGAATATTACTCTCGACCTACCCACACTTCTTTTATGTGGTTTATCCATGGGGAATTTTTTTAATTATTTGATGATATTTCTAAATTAAAGTATAATTAAAAATAATAAATAAATTAAACTTAAATTAAACTAAAATCGAATAAATTTTTTTAATATAATAAAAAATAGAAAATATGACAATATAAAATTAAACAAACCAAGAACATACTTAAATTACAACAATCAAAAAAAATATAAAAAATTTATTTTTTTTAGTACACGATATAGACATATCTTATACACAAGATAGACATATCGTGTACACGATATCTATATCTTCTGTATACGAGGTACACATATTGTATACACAAGATAGGCATATCTTATACACGAGATAGGCGTATCGTGTACTATAGTTTTAGAATTTCATTTTTTTAAACATTTGTAAACAATATTTCTAAATCGTGTGCTAACTCGTGTACATGAGGTACGCATATCATGTATACGAGATAGATATATCATGTGCACGAGATAGGCAAATTGTGTCATTGTAGTTCCAGAGTTTTAATTTTATTTTATTTTAAAAACAAATTGTATACGACATGTCTAACTCGTGTACACAAGATGTATTCGTAATTTTAATTCTTTTTTTAAATAGACCATTCTTTTTTTTTTTAATAAACTACCCACATGGAGGTGATAGGTGGACCAATCCTCCAACAGTTGACCAAATAGGAAGCTACGGAGAAGACAAGACTTTAATATTTTACAGAGAAATGAAAAAAAAAAATCGATGCTTAGATGAGCAAAAAAAGATCTAACGGAAGTAATTGGAAGCCGGCTGTTTTGCATGTAATTGTTGTGTTTTTCATAGTATTTATAGTTAGGGTTTAGAAGTATTTTTTGGTCGTTTTGAGTCATTCTCATTAGGTTTTCGGTCATTTCCTCGTTTTTAGGGTTGAAACTTGATGGATGTGTTTCGTGAAGACGATTCATGGGTTTTGAGTTCAAATTCTTATGTTGTAGGTGGCACAAGGTTTTGGACCGAGTCTAAAGTTGTTAAGGAGCGAGTCAAGGCGTCGAAGCTCAAGAAGCCGTGCCAAAACAAGGAAAACCGAGGCCAATTGACTGCCCGAATGATTGCCCGGCCGACTGCCCAGGCTGCCAGCAGTCGATCGACTGTTATCAAGAAAATCGACTAGAAAATCGACTGATCAACAGAGAGTTGCGCAAAATGGCAAGGCAGTCGATCGACTGCCCTTAGTCGGTCGACTGAGCAGTCGATCGACTGAGAGTCCGGGAATCAGCGCGTTTTGATGAGTTTACCCCTGCTAATAACTATAAAAACCCCACATCTTGACTTGAGAAAGGCATTCACTCATTCCCCAACTCTTGCATGAGCCTTGAGATTAATTTTCTCTTCATTTTTAGATCTACTTTCTCTCTCTTAGGTTTTAGATTTAATCTTCAAGCATTTCCTTGGGTTTGCTAGCCTAAGAAGAATCCAAATACTCCTTTGGATTAGCACTTTCATTGTAATTCAAGCTTTGGGATTCTCCATTTAATTTTAGTAAGCTTTCCTTTTAATTTCAAGCTTTGTTCTTCAATTCCATGCTTGTTCTTCATGTTATGCTTTTTCTCTTAGCACCTTGATTTCATGTTTGATCTTGTGAATTGACTATGGATTCTAGCTGAGTGACACATCTAGGCTATAGATCGGGTCCTTGATCGTCTTGATTTTGAGTTTTTCCATTGCTTTATTTTGAATTAAACTTCCATGCATAGTTATATAATATCTTAGATCTACTCTTCGTTTCTTGTTATTTTCCTTCAAGATTTAAACTTTTACGTCAACTTTCATTGCTCTTTACTTTGATGCTTTCAATTTTTTCCAATTTTCATTATTTTAGTTTTCATGCATGGTTGTACCTTGTGCATGCATGGTAGTACATGGTGAAACAATGCATTTTCTTGCTTATTTCCTTAATTGCTTTGCATTTCTATTATGGTCATACGACCGAGGCATCCTACCAACTTGTTATTTCAATTTCTAGTTTAGTTTAGTTAGTTTGATTTCGTTATTTTCATTTTCCTCTTATTTTTCAAAGCTTGAAACACTTTGATCCTTCAATCGAATCGATTTCCGATAAGACCAAGCCATGAACCTTTTAACTTTCTAAAACTACAGCAACACCGGCGCCACTCAAAACTTGATTTGTGACTCGTCCTCCGTCCGTCCTTTTCCAAGAACTCAGTCCACAAATCTCAATTGTGGCTCTAAAGAAAAAGGGGTAAGTTTTGGCTAACCCTTAATTGCTAAATCCTGGTTCTTAAATTCTTTATGAAATAATTTATTTTTGTTATAAGTATAAATTGAGAGGATAAATAATTTGATTCTTTTATTTCATAGTTGTTAAGAATTGTTTGACATTGGTAAAAAAAGAATTAATGATGTGTTGGAATCTTAGAATTAGAATTGGATTTTTTGTGAACTTTAGTGTGAAATTTTAACAAATTTGTTAGTCTTGGGATATTGGGATTAGAATTAGTTTATCTAATTTTTGAGTAGTTTTTGTATGATTCAGTCTCCCCCCCCCCCCCCCCTTTTTTTCCCCCCCTTTTCTGGTTGAGTGTTATTTAACATTTGCATCATAACAAATTTAAATCCATATACCAAACAAGGAAAACAAAAGAAAGGGGAAATGCGCTTAAGACCTTCATAAATTTTAATTTGTTGCATAGTAACATATTTTATTTGTGTGTAATATCGTTAACTGATTGGATTCTATGTTATTGCATTGCTTTCTAAAGAGAATGCCTCGCATACGAAGCACCATCCTCAAGAACATGTACCAGCCCATTGGTTGGAGTAAGTGGAAGAGGCTTGTCTCATCCAAGAACTGAACGATGTGGCTGATATCTGCGATGCGCATCAGGCAGATTGGTGGAATTTGCTTTTACAAATCATAGTCGAAAAAAGTAGTGAGTTCCAAAGAGATTTTACACTTACAAGGTGAAATGATAGGTCTAACTTTACAAGGACCGGTTTGATGCGTTTGTTGAATGGAAGAATTCACTTGGCATCAAATATCATGTCCAAACCAACCGGGAGAAGGTGAATGGTACTTGTTGGGCTAATACTAGAACGGTTGGTGTTTTACACAAGTTTAAGGTTATATTTTGAAAAAAACACCTGACCAACGCTTTTTTACAATATCATTACACTTACGTATGTTCACAGGAAATAAAGAGTCAGTGCTACTTCCAGTCTTTTGGATCGGAGTACTATGAAGTGACCAATAAGCTGTGGATAACAAAAAATGCGACGCCAATAAATTTCTCATATGTTGATGGGTATTCAGAATTCAATCCGATTGAAGCTGAGCTTGAGTATGAGGATATAGACGATGATGATGTCTTGGAGGACGATGGTGATTTTGAAGAGGGGATGCTTGAGTATTTGGGATTCTATATATATTATATGTATTACAATATTTTAAATTATGTAATGTTTGAATTTATAATCTTTAGTTTGGGTTCTAAAGTAGTTATATGTATTTGTAATGTTGTAAACATCATAGTAATTTTTTTTTATTTTTTTTTTTGTGTATGTGGTGTAATTGGTCTATTTTCAGTTTAACAGTAATTTAATTTTTTACCCACTGAAATCTACCGGTGGCATGACTACAAAATTATATTTATTTTAAATTATTTTTTTTACTATTCTTCCCACTTTATCGAGTTTCAATGTAGTCATTTTATTGGCACATTAATGTTTGCTTGATTCTCGGGTACTTCACTTTTACCCTCGTGATATCTACCAATGACATGATTACACATTGTTAGAACTGTAAACAACAACGTTGGCTTGAAACTCGTGATTTCAATTTTACCCCACTGAAATATACCAGCGACTACACAACTCCATTCACCAAAGTATTTTTACTTTTATATTTATTACATATATGTCTTCAAAAAAAAAAGTATAGACATATAAATTGAGATGTTGGAATATATCTTCCTAATAAACATTTTACTTACACATTATTTTCCATCATCCTAATTTTATCCAAGAAAAATAAATGTGTTCCCATTAACCTAACAATGCACCAGATTTTGATATTGAAGAAGTTTTTTTAAATGATAGAAATTTATCCGAGTGGAGCATCCGTATGATTAATGTGCTTGTTGACAAGCTCCATGAGATGAATCTCAATGGATTCTACGACCCGAGAAGTAGATTACACAACTATATCACATGGATTTTGTTATATAAAATCAACATCATGACAGGAAAGATTTTACTACGGATGACGTAACCACCCGTGTTGAACTTCTTGAAAAATGATACAAGCATTTTCATATGATGTTGTCCAACAAACACTATATTTGGGATCACTAAACCAACAACGTGCAAGCTCCATAATGGGTTGTGCATTTTTAGAATGGCGTGGCAGGAGATGCTGAGTTTACTTCAACATACCTGAAAAATGGAGAACCGTTGTTCGGTCTAATAGATTAGGTGTTCAATAAAACTTTATTGAATTGTATTTGTCAATAACACAACCTTGTTGGAAATCCTCCCTTGCGATTGTAGTCATATATTTATTTAGATGTGCATTATAATTACTATTTCAATTTCATTGAATTTCAATTGTTACTTTCCATTGTAATGTGATTTCAATTATGTATCAAAAATCTTGATAATTTTGGGTTTTCAATTTTTAAAACGTGGTGTGCACTTTTATTGGGTGGTTTTAATTTAAAATTAAAAAAAAAAAACAAGAGGCGCTTACATGAGTACACAAGTCTCATCATAAAATGCACAAACCAACTAGAATACCTAAAACATAAGGACTCATATCAATTTTCTTAATACAACACATTTGAAACACACCACTTAAAATGATGTTAACAAAAATTTAAACACATCACCTTAACCACTTCTCAACGACACTAAATCCAGACGTACTCATCATCAAGCATGTCGGGTTGGGGGGTAAATTATATGGATATTTATTCTTTAAGTGATTGAGCGACTTGCAGATATTGCATTTTCTAGGGGCACTACGTCTTTTATTCCTAGACGAATTTGAAAACTACTTTGGTTCTAATTCAGGTATTTCCATATATATGTTCCAGGTGACACGATTATGTCCATTCCCCTTACACCTTGTACATACTTGTTTCTTACGAGTAGAACTTGAAGCACCTTCTGGACCAGCTGAAGTCCTAGTTGTTTTGGGTCTTCCTACCTATTTTGGGTTCTCTAGAGGAAGACATATAACAGAACTAACCTCATCGGGGACATCTCAAGTGCTATGAGCTATAGGCATGACTACATCGTCCCACACTACACACAAAGTGTTCATCCTATAATAATCATCGACATAAGCACGGGAGTTGGTTTACATTTTTCTGTTAAAAAAAAGGCATCACAATGTGTTATTAAATAAGATCTCATGGAAAAGATACAAAAATAATTAACATTAAAATACTCACCTAGATGATGTTTCACGTGCACACAGGGAATCATAAAGTATCGAATTCACGACACGTATAAATCTTTGAACTTATATCAACTACATGTATCCTAAATCTATATTTCACTTTGAATATGTTGTTCTATAGGGGTTCTGCTTTCAATTTAGTACCTCTTTCCATTATATAACGTATAGCTTTCTCTGCAGCTTCAATCAATTCATGATCTTGAGATATCGCTGCCACGTATCATTTGTAAACTATTTCTCAACTACTGACCTCAACACTTCAAGAACCGACGTCACTGGGAGTGTCCTATCCTACAAATCCCAATTTTTGTAACTTTCTACTGCGTTGGGAGTCACAAACTCATAGCGACGTACGAGACAACACGAATGAGCTCATTTTTTAATTTCAATTCTCATAGCATTTTCATAAGTCCCAAGAGACACCTCCAAAAATATCTTAATTTTCATGTGATAATCATTCACGTAGAAACTACACGCAACTTGTTTGAACAGCCCAATCGCATGTTGACCTTCTCCCCTCATGTTTCTCATCATGTGGATGATGCATAGGCCTTCATGCGCCTGAGGAAAAATAATTTTGATAGCATTGCTGATGGCTCTCGCTCCATCAGACATAATTAGTAGGTCCTTAGGCAGGCCGTACGACCTTTTCACTTGATGCAAAAACCATATCCAAGACTCTTCATTCTCTATGTGACCTATTCATTCGCCATCAGGAAAACCTATTTATTACCATCCTGTGTGACAACAACAAAAATTATTCTTTTATACTTGCCCATTAGAAAAGTCCCATCAACCACTATTACAAGAAGTCCACGTGCCTGAAATCCCTTGATTACAGGCCCTAAAGCAAAAAAGGAATTCTGAAACTTATTATCACTGTCAACCTCTAGTGCGGTGACAAACCCCAGTATCATTTTTAACATATACAAGTATGAGGGTAGCATGACATATGTACTCTTCTTTGTCCCATACATGAGTGCGAATGACTAATGTCTGGCTTGTAACGCAAGGTTATAACTGATTTCAATTGAGTATGCAGCATGGACCTCACTTATCATAGCTTTCGGCATGAGTTTCAAGTTTTCTTCCAAAATACTAGGTGCGAAATGTGCAGCGACAACCGACAGTAATCATTATAATGTGGTTCGGCTGCACACGCATGACCTATAACTCTGTCCACACACCAATAATTATTTTTAGTGCTTGCAGTAACCTGAAATGGATAATCGGGTATAGTGAAAATAAGCAGTGGTCTAAAAGGCGGCAATAGGCGGCGTCTAGGCGCGCCTAGGCATTAGGCATGGGAAAAACACCTTGCATAGTGACTAGGCATGTGAAAAGGCGGTCAACTTATTTTATTGACCGCCTAGGCGTGAAAAGGCGCATGCCTTTTCGATGAGTAACCTGTTTTTTTTTTTTAATTTAGCCAAATATTACAAAATCCATAATGACATCAAATAATTAATATTAAACTATTGTAAGAGCATCTTATGAAGATGATCATATTTAAAGTAAAATATATATATATTATTATTGTGAAATTTATACTTTTCGTAAATATGTGAATAGTTGTTATGAAAAATATGATTTTATACACTAAAAGTATAACTTATGATTTGAAAAGTATTATCATCTTACATTGATTTTGTATATATAATTTGTATTTTGCTAATTATATCCTCAAATATGTAGACAAATTTGTTAAAGATTTTTTTTACTTATTATAATTATATAATAAATAAAATAATAAAAATATTTGAAAATGCCTTTTCATGCATATGCTTTGCCTAGGCACGCCTAGACTTTCAAGGCTTGTGGCTTGGCATCGCCGCCTTGACATGCCTCACACTTTTTTGAACCTTGAAAATAAGCGTGTATCATCTAGAATCTGTGTACTGTGCCTTCTAACGACTTCAATTCACCAAACGATATTTTTCAACTGCAAACAATAAATTTTCTTTGCTCGTATACGTATTTGCTGGAAATCGGTGGTACCGTCGCGCAGCGAAAAATAAAATTTTTTAAAAATTAAATTAATTGAATCGAATTCAATTGACGACGGTCCAATTTTATAATCAATTAATTAAAACAATGTTTTAATTGCTTTACAAATAGAAACAATTCGATTTTCACAAAATCAAACGAGCATGAAAATCTCTATTAAACATATATATATATATATAACAATTATATATATTATATATATATACATAAACCATTTATACATATATATATTATATATCTAACAGCATGCAAGCATATATATATATAAACATCACATACACACATACATGTCATACACACATATATATGTCATACACACATACATATTCTGCATGCATATGTTTATCAAACACACAGCATATGTATATTAAGTCTTCACACACATATTATCATATATATATATATATATATATATATATTAGCATGCATGACTATATATGTATATCATACAGCACATACAACCTCATGCACGCATATAACATACGAACACATTCATATGTAACATATACTGCACACACATATGTATATACCTCATATATATATAAATAACAACCTGCATCCGTATATATATATCATATATATATATATAAACAAGAACAGCTAAGTACCTCACGTCGCCGGTGAAGACGACACAGCTGGAAGTCTTCGGCTGCGGACTGGCGGCGGCAGCGACCTTGTGACGGAGAGCACGCTGGTGGCTTGCGGGCACACAGGCGGTCAGACGGCGGCGCGTTCAGGCTGCTGTGCGGCGCTCCGGCAACAGCGATGGTGCTCCGGCGTGACAGGCGGAATCCGGATTGACAGCGGTTCGACGTCGGCGCGGTGGCTGTCAGGGACGCAGCGTGCTAGCGGCGGCGCGGCGACTCCGTTCAGAAACGGCACACAGCGGAGAAGCTGCTGACACGCTGGGGTCCGGAACGAAGCGGCTGATCGTCGGCTGTCGGGTGTGGCTGTTTCCTCTCGGCGGTAGCCGGGGAGAGCGGGCTCCGGCGATGACTCTGTCGGCGCAGCAATGCGATCCAGCCGGCGTGAAGGTGCGACGCGGTTTATCTCCGATCTATCGACGTCACACACCGTATAACCCGACGTCCCTACGACGGAGCACTAGATCCGTCGATGGATTGAAAATGACGAAGAATGAGAACCGAACGCTTCGGTGCTTTGGCGGCCGGCGGCAAGCGGCGGCGGCCAAGGGAGGACGGCTGGAGCTTAGGGTTTTTTTTGTGTGTCTTGTTCTTTTTCCCGTCTGTGTTGTATATCAAAAGCCGTCCTTCTTCTCTTCCTTTTAAAGTTTTTTTTTTCTTTATTAAACTTAAAATCAAGCCCAACTTCAAGTTGTGGGCTGGCCCATTTGTAAAATAAAATAAAAAACCAACAAGCCTTTTAATTAAAGAACAAGCCCAAGTCTTTTAATAAAACAAGACTTTTAATTAAATAAACAAACCGGCCCATGAACGTTAAGGGCTTATTGGACCGACCCTTTTTTAAATTAACAACTCCATTAGAATTAAATCATTTCTCACAAATGATAATTCTGAAAAATGTAACAATTATATTTTCGCGTCCTGAATAACTTTCTCGTAATTTTCTCAATTCATAATCACAATTACGAACCTTAGATTCAATCATATTGACATCTAACTTTGCTAAAATTAACAATTAATTTCTACCTATCGTTTTCAATAATCAGGAAACACGTGGTGTGACCCTCAATGGTTCAGGTGTAAGCTAGCCGTGGGTTCACAACACATTGTGATTCGAACAACAAAAAAAAAGAGCATTCGGCGTGTGGAGTCTTTTTTTTAGATCTCTAATGGTCCACCCTGTTGATGTGTTTGTTACTCTTAAAAAGTTGAGTTCTGCATTAGGTGCTGATGCACACAAAGCCAAGCAGTTGGTGGCGTGACTTGAACACTGGATGGTTTGTCAATTTAAATATTTGTACAAGTTTTGAAGGTGGTGTAACTCAACAGAAGGAAACATCATATGTTTGCGGGGCACGTTATCTGCCTATTTTTCCTATTGTGAACAAAATGCACAAATTGATGATCCACATGGCCGACAGCCATTAGACGAAGCAAACCATGGTTTCGATAACCGTGAGGAAAATCATGATGAATAAAATTTTATACCTACAACTGATCCACAAGATTTTGTCGAATGGGAAAGCAACGAATGTCGGGGTGTGGATTTGAGTGATGATCATGGACATGTTG
>BMAC01000309.1:215024-247298 GCA_014905375.1 Phtheirospermum japonicum
CAACATGTCCATGATCATCACTCAAATCCACACCCCGACATTCGTTGCTTTCCATTCGACAAAATCTTGTGGATCAGTTGTAGGTATAAAATTTTATTCATCATGATTTTCCTCACGGTTATCGAAACCATGGTTTTGCTTCGTCTAATGGCTGTCGGCCATGTGGTGAATCATCAATTTGCTGCATTTTTGTTCACAATAGGAAAAATAGGCAGATAACGTGCCCCGCAAACATATGATGTTTCCTTCTGTTGAGTTACACCACCTTCAAAACTTGTACAAATATTTAAATTGACAAACCAATCCCAGTGTTCAAGGTCACGCCACCAACTGCTTGGCTTTGTTGCACATCACACCTAATGCAGAACTCAACTTTTTAAGAGTAACAAACACATCAACAGGGTGGACCATTAGAGATCTAAAAAAAAGACTCCACACGCCGAATGCTCTTTTTTTTCAGGGAACTCTAAGGGGACGAGTTCATATAAGAACAATGTTTTACTTTTTCTTCATCAATTTACCATTACCACCATCAACAAGAGAATGCAATAGGAAAACCCAATTATTTTGTATTGGAGGAATAAATTCTTACACAATGGTCAATAGGTAGTCATAACATTGGTCGCCTAACGGAATCGAAACCATTTCATTTTCTCCACCAATATACTCCAAGCCTTGCCAATATCAACCAACTGAACAATTACATAATGCCAACTCACCTGCAACACAAAGACAAGTGGATCATATTTTTATAGAAATTAAAATTTACAATTGTATAAATAAAATATATTTTTAAATGCCTTGTTTTAACAACTCGAATTAATAAAAATAAAACAAATGGATGCACATTATTTTATAATAAAAGTTGATCATTTCACATGGAGGACTATTCCACCTCTATGTGGGTAATCAATTAAAATAAATAAGTTTTATCAGTACACGAGATAAACATAGCATGTACACGATAGATAGATAGATATATTGTGTACACGATGTGTCTAAATATTGAGTACACTATATTTCTGGCCTCGCCATATAGAGTACTAACTGATTATATTCGTGTTCTAACTGGTTCGAACGCCATGCTTTAAACTCAATTTCCCAGCTACAACACTAATATCAATGAAAAAGCATAAAACTACTTCAGAAAAATGTGAATTACCTCAATTTCTTCTTGCGAATGAAGCACCTTCACGCAGACTGTGTGTTTTTTTAAATTTCATTTCTTTCAAAAATAAAAAATATGAGTTCTAATTGGAGAATTGTAGAAAAAAAACTGACAATGACCAAAAACACAAAAAGGAAAATATGATTTCTAATTGGAGAATTGAAATATAAAGGGTGGGTGGGGTTGCATGAAAAAGTAAAGGTTGGGTGGCGTAGGTGGGGTGAGTTTAATGTTAATATTAAATTGGAGGATATAGTGGTTCTTTCACCTAATTTGTGTGTACAAAAGATATTTATTATGCACCTAGTAGGAAAAAGAGTTTCCTTATTTGTCAAAGTAGTGCCCTTGTGGTTTTCTCTTAATAAAATTAGCTAAAACATCAAAAATCTATCAAAATCAGTTATATACTTACATGATTAGTTTTTAGTATGTTTCAAAAATTACCAAGTCTCTTTACAGTTCCTTGCCGGTGGGCAATTAAAATCTTCCGTGTAGCAGCGTTTAATAGAGCACGGGCATCGTTCCATTAACTAAATTTGCTTTGGATATTCTCGAAGCCTATACCAATCAAATAACATAAATCAACTCTCGAGTATTACTTGAATAATATATTACTTCAAATTAAATATGTTTAAAATTTACCTGGATGCATAGTCCAAGAAGTGGAGAAATCTCTTTCTATAAATAATTGCATATCATACCACATATTCTCTCTACATAAGTTGTAAGCTCTTGTTTAAAGAGCAATATCAGGTATTTTGAAATTCAATTTCAAAATATTTGGGGCTAGGGCTTTCCTTTCACAATATTTTGAAACAAAAAAAAAATTCAAAACCTGAATCGAGTATGAGTTGAACGCTGTTGCAACAAACAAAGGCGGTGGTTGTGGGGAGAAAGTGGAGACGAGGTGTTGGTTGCGAATTGGAGATGTGGTAGTGGTGGCGGTGTGGATAGTGAATGGTAGGGGCCCAAAGTAAGAATGAGATTCGAGAGATGAGTTAGAGTTGTTGGAGGTGGTGACGGTGGCCCAACTGTTGGCGATAGTTATTGACGGAGGTGCTGATGTTGAGAGTTGGTGGTTGTGATGGTGATAGTGAAAGGGGCAACGAGTTTTTGGGAAATTAACGGAGGATGAGTTATATATTATTTTATTTTATAATTTAATATTTTTGTAAAGAGAAAATCTGACATCGGTTTTCTTAAATACCCGATGTGAGCTTATAACTTATGACATCGATTTTTAAAAAAGCGATGTTAATTATTTTATGTGACATTTGTTTTTTGAAAAATTGATATTAAAAATTCTCAACATTGATTTTTACAAAATTGATATTAAACAACCAATGTTAATTTCATTTTCATAGTTTTAAAGCATAAAGATGCTTAGTCATATAGGTGTCGAATGGATATCCTTTCATTCCTTTTCGTTTTGTTTGAGTAGAAAATAGTGAAAAAAGAATCTAGGAAGATGCAAATTTTTTGATGATATAGTGACTGGATATAATTTTTAAGTTTTTTGGTAAGTGATTGGATATAAAATTATCTAATAATTTTTCTTTTCTTATGGGCCCAGAGAAAAGTGTTTGTGTGTGTGAGAAGTTAATGGTAATAGAGAGGAGACAGAGAGAGGGAGAGAGAAGAAATAAAAGAGAGAGAGAGAGAGAGAAAATAACAGAGAGAGAAATGAGGATTTTTTTTTGGGTGGTGGTGGTTCTTTCGGTGGGAAAAAAAAATATTATACTTTATAACCAATCACTTTTTTGCCATTTTTAGTTTCCACTAGTTGAGGGAGAAAAGAAAAATTTGTAGTCAATCACCATCTTAACTCTCCAAAATTCCGACACTACAAAAGGTGTATCAATATTGATGATACTATAAATCGCGTCTGCAAAATAGAACTCAGGGGCAGATTAACACTTGTGTTAGGCCAAATTATAGTATCATCAATATTGATACTACTTTATTAGATGATATTAAAAACTATGTGAAGTTGATAAACATTCTTGCAGATTAACACTTGTGTTAAGCCAGATTAACATAGTTTTTAAAGATTTTGATCACAGTGAATTTAGAATTTTACATATTTTTAGAATGTTAACTAATTAGAGATAAATATTTTTACTCATTATGTGAAGTTGATATATAATGACAAAAATTGAATAGATGTTTAAAAACTATGTTTATTTATTAGATACAATACGTAATATATATTCAATGAATATTATATTGTACACAAATATTATTTTATAAATACTTATTTAACTACGATAATTTTCCTACCTATATGTAGTGTTGGCATCCTTAATAATATTTTTAAACACCTAAGAGAGAATTACTCTGATTTTTATTTATAGTCATAATATTTTGAATTGTTAGATTAGGATATTCCAATATAAGTCGTGATATTTATTATCTTGCTCGTGCAAAACACGGGGTGTATATATATTTTTTAATTAGACATCATAATATTTTAAATTTCATCAAATGATAAAAATAATGACAAACAATCATGAAAGGAATGTATTGTTAGATTAACACACGATATATATGTAAAGTTTTCAAAAATGTTTGTCTCATTACAGAAGAAAATGAATGTTTGACCAATATTATGTAAAATATTAACCACGTATTTTATTATGTTTAATTGATTAATTGAAGGAGATGATTTTGGTGTATTTTTAGATTAAAATTTTGATTTAGGGAGTTTATTTCATCTTTCATTTAGTCTAAATAAGACATTAATATGATTTAAGAAATTCTTCAATTAACATTAGATTTATACCCAAATAAAAAATAAAAAATGAAAAATACCTCTTATAAATTTAAGAACATGTAAAAAAAACATAATTTTGAATAATTAAGGCCTCAATGTTGTCAATGGAATAAATTTTTTTTTTTAATGAAATCAACCATATCGATTCAATTTGATGTTAAGTTCAATAAGGGAATAAGTTTGATTGACTTAATTTAAGGATTGATTTTGGGGTATTTTTAAATTCAATTGGCCTTGAGAGAGTAGATGGACTCTTTGTTTAGTCTTATTATAACTTGAATTTAATATAAGAAGTTCTCCAATTAACATCAACTATGCCTTGAATTAGGGAGGATATGATTAAGTTTGAAAGTGTAATTCATATGCCAATTGTATATTTGACCTTCTAATTGACGTTCATTTAAAATATATTTATACTGATTATAAATTAACTAACTCAATTTGATTAATTGTATTTATGTAATTTATATATTTCAGTTATAAATATTATTAGATTACTTAAAAGAAAAAGTAAGATGAAAGGAGTGGTGAAATTAGAGAATTTGTTTTAAATTAGATTCCTTAAAAGAAATAGTATTCCCTTATCTCAATCATGTACAATAGAAATAACATAATTGAAGGAATATGGTGAAATTAGAGAATTTATTTTAAATGTATAATTTATAATTACACTAATTAGTTTTAGATAAACACGGAAAGCTTGTAATGACAAAATTCTATATTTAATCTAATCATGCTAAAATGAGGTGTGTTTTAATTTAGATTCAATAATTCCAAATTTTAATTTGAGATAAACATAGAAATTTTACATTAATTAAACATAATTAGTGGAACATTTAAGAAAAGATTTTTTTTTTTTTTGCTAGATATTGGGATGATTGTTTTAAAGAGCACATCTATTGAATTTGAATATGATTTATCAAATCATGTCTCCTTTAAAATGTTATTCAGATTATTTATTTTTATTAATCATATTTAATGACAAATCTATATATAGAAATGTGTATCAACAAAAAATATTTAAATATTAAAACTATTACAGAAAAGTCACTGAATTTGTACTTATTACTAAATATAATAAGTTACTTAAAAAGATATAAATCTCTATTAACACAATAATAATAATAATAATAATAATAATAATAATAATAATAATAATAGCAGCAACAACAACAACTACTACTACTACTACAATTAAATAGTGGATGGTGATCAAATTTGTGAAACCAATCATAATCCTATAGTAGGCAGAAACCACTTAATACAAATATTCTTAAATTCACCTCCATTTAGTAAAATCTCAAGAATTCTTAAAATAGAAATAACATAATTGAAGGAATATGGTGAAATTAGAAAATTTGTTTTAAATGTATAATTTATAGTTACACTAATTAGTTTTAGATAAACACGGAAAAACTTGTAATGACAAAAATCTATATTTAATCTCATATGAGGATGTGTTTTAGTTTAGATTTCTTCATTCCAAAAATTAATTTGAGATAAACATAGAAATTTTACATTAATTAAGCATAACTAGTGGAATATTTAAGAAAAGATTTTTTATGGCTAGATATTCGAATGGTTTTTTTTTAATTAACACAGCTATTGAATTTAATAATGATTTATATAATTATGCCTAATTTAGAATGCTATTCAGATATTTTATTTTTATTAATCATATTTAATGTCAACTTTATATATAGAAATGTGTATCAACAAAAAATATTTAAATATCAAAATCATTACAGGAAAGTCACTGAATTTGTGTTTTTAAATAATTATAATAAGTTGCTTAAAAAGATATAAATATCTGATTATCATATTTAAATATGCAAATAGATCTATATTAGTTTTTTGAGAATCTTAGAAATATATGTAGGAAGTGACTTATTTTATAATCCTGAATCTTGATCCATATTTTGAATAATTAATTCATAGTTTTTTTATCTATAATAATTAATTATCAATCAATTGTTGATAGTTGGATTAATTGTTATTGCTTTCAATCAATTTGAAAAATAAATAATTTTATTTGGCCATACCACTTTTTTTTTTTTTTGAAAATGATTTTATTTGTCCATATAACGAAACAATTTTATAAAAAAAAACACAAAAATTGATTAAAAAAAAAGTAGTAGATTCATAAATTATTGAAGTCATTACATGGAAAATCAGAAATTATTGTAGGCATTTTCAGATAACATGATTGTATGAGTAATTTGTGTCCTCATGTCCGCCTTAATATGTTTGTCGATTAAGCTAATATCCTAGAGAGTATATGGACGTTAATATAGTATCAAATACACAAAAAGTATAAATGTAAACTATATAATAATTATTTTTTACTTAAATAATTAGTCACTGATTTTAATTAACTTAGTAATTGCTAAGATAATGATGATAATCAATAAGCATTAATTGCGAGATTGAGTAAAAATTGACAGTCAAGAAAAATACAATCCTTTTTAACTTCTGAATTTGAGAAAATAAAAAAAATGTAAAAAAAGGAAAACATAAAACCACACCAAGTTTACAACTTATAAATTCTTACCCTAAAATTCAAATCAATATCTTCAAGAAATTCAATCATGGTCTATGAAATAATCCGATGAAATTTTATAAAATTGATTTCAAAATTGCCAGATTTAGAAGGTGACATGAAGTCATCATGCACATAAACCAAGTTATTGAAAACTAAAATGTAGGCACATGATTGAAAACTAAAACCAAGTTATTCTTTTCACCATTAAGATCTAAATCAATAGTTGTGCAACTAAATCAAAGACTGTAGACAAATAAATAGAATTTACGCCCTCGCAAGGTGAATGCTGATTTGTACAATTTGTATGTGATTCTCGTGTGCTTTTGTATCATATGTTGTGTACTTTTAGGGTGTTTAGGTTTATCTTTTTATCATTTTTCTTCCTTTTGATGTTTTTCGTCTCGTTTGGTGTTTAATGTATTTTTAATTTATTTTATATGAAATAATCTAATTTTGCTTTATTTTAGTGTTATAGCTCGAGACGACGAAGATTGGACAAGCAATGTGCTGTGCTGACACTGGGTTACCCAGTGTCCGAGTCCTGCCGACACTAGCTGCCGACGCCCGCAACCTGCGCCCGCATCGATCGACGCACCGTCGACGCTTGGTCGACACAAAGTTTTTGAAGCGTCGATCCTAGCTCCGTCGAGTGACGCACTGCCTGTCGACGCGTGCAGCCTGCGCCCGCGTCGATCGACGCACCGTCGACGCTCCAGCAGTTTGAGCGGTTATTTTCGGAAATTCTATAAAAGGCCGGTGGTTTCTTCGTTTTCAGAGTGCTGGGACGAGGGGAAAAGGTCCAGAATAATGTAGAGAACCCTCGGTTCATGCCACCTTTCAATTTACGCAAAGTTAGAGTTTTATAGTTCGTAGTTTCGTCGTTTCTATGCCGTTCGACGTTTAAGGCCGTTTCTCGTCGCTGAAGATCGTTGGATTGCTGATGTTTTCTCTAGATTATAGGTTTTTCTGCAACTATGTTATTTGCTTTTTGTAGTTGGCTTTGGTTATCTTTGAATATTTATTATCTTTGAATGATTATGTTAATTCAGTTTGTATTCCTTTTACCGTTCGATTATGTTTATGCTTTGCGTTGAATTTATGTTTTGAAAATGATGATGATTTGTGGCTAAGTTTATCAGTCTAGTGCCTAGGGTCGTTTAGAACCATCGGGATCGACAACCCCGATCGTGGAGACGATTCCGGCGCACTAGACCCTTACTTTTATTAATCGTTTTAAAGCTTTTAAATTTTTATTGCTCGTAGATGATAGAACACCTCAAACTCTATTTGATCGCGTGTTTAGTTTAGTTTTTATTTTCATTTCTACGTACGTAAAATCGAACACCGAAATAGTTTCTGATTAGTCTTCCTTGTGATTCGACTCGAGTCGACTTATCGCCTACAATAGCTCCATTCTCTTGCGGACGAGCTTTTTATTTTAAAGCGAAAAAGTTCGATTCAAATGCTTAAAACTCGAGCAATACCATTTTATGTTTTTGGTCATATCAGATAAAACACTGCACTCACATCAACTATGGTAAATTACCTTCATCATGAATTAATCATCAAGTCCTTAGAAAGAAGATCATTGTGCAAGTTTACAATTGGAGCACTAAAATGATCTGTCATTACCTGCTCCAAGAAGATGTTTGTAAACAAATAAAGTAATTTATCTCCAACAGAATGAAAGCCAAAGTAAACAATATACAATGTCCGCATTCTTCTATTGCTAATCAGCAATACTTTCTTTCCTTCCATGAGAACTCCAAGGAAATCACATTACCAATAACAAAAGGGAAAAACCATAGGCACCTTATTATGTTTCGGCGAATCGAGAAACTGAATTTAATATGAAATCGAGAAATTAAGAAATAGAATATTAATCTTCAAAGAAATCGAGATTAATATGAATACTTATCCACCATAAAATATATATAAACACATCGAAAAAAATAGAAATGACGACCTTATTATGTTTTGGCGAATCAAGAAACTGAATGATGAATCGGACTTCGACCTGGGAAGATAAAATGACGACATGCAAGGAGAGAGTTGCCATCTTCATTTCGTAGTGACTATGCTTATTAACCTTAAAACCATTGTTTACCTTAACCGATGTAGCCAAAACCGGAGCAAGGTGACTCTGTTTGTTAACCTTGAAACCATTGTTTACCTCCCTATCTGAACAAATTCAAACAATAAAAAAACCAAATTAATAAAATAACTACACAGAAAGACCGAATAATTGATGTTCAAGATCTTCCAAAAAAAGACACTTGTCCAAGTGTATAGCTAGAGTCGGGATAGGCAACTATATGAAATTAAATATTTTCCTAATCAAACTGACCGACGAGTCGCTGTTAGCCACTGCCAATTCAACCACGCCACCGTTGATTCCATCTAAGCCGCGCCATTCCATCTAAGCCGCGCCACCACATTCGTCCCCATAGTTGACGGAAAACAGTGATGGGGTCCTTCTTGAGTCAGAGCCTGACCTCGTCGTGGTCGCTGCGCTTCACGGTGGGGAGGAGGATCTCCGTGCTTGCCACCGCTACGGGAAGTCATCGGTTCGTTACTGTCGAACACCGATTTTGAAACCAAAAATGATTTAGATCGGAGATGTCAATTCAGATCTGAACATGAAAGAGAGAACCGTGGACTTGATATCCGAATAGAGAGGCAGATTTGAGCGGTCCGAACCGATCTTTGAGCACCAGTTGAGGATGGCGGTCTTGAGGGCCGAATTCGGTATCACAGTCGAGAAATCCGACGTCGATCCATTGGCGAGCGTGGGGGCGAAACCTAAGTCTCTACAGACGTTAACACAGACGCGCTCGAAGGTCTAACCGGAGGAGACAACGGCGGGATCGGACATCAAGGAATTGGAGATGGGGCAGAGGAATTCGTCCGGCGGACTCTTCTTGGCGGCAGCAGGAGAAGATCTTGATTTGAAGAAAGTAAGAAAAATGAATGAAAAAAATTACGGGGAGAGACGAATTCTGACTAAAAATAATAATAATAATAACAAATGAATGAAAAACAAAGTAAGGGGAGAGACAAATGAATGACAAGTACGGGGAGAGACAAATTCCCCGATGGGATGATACGGGTAGAGGCAGAGAGAGACAAACCCTAAATTTTTAGAAAAACAAATGAATGAAAAAAAGTACTATTTTATACCCTAGATAAATTTACATAAAAGGAAGGATTTTATGCAAATTGATGTGAGAATGCCACATCAGATTTTTAAAGAATAACCAAATGACACATGTAAATAAGGTTGATTCTTGTATGTTTTAGGATTTAATATTATTTACTTTTATTGTATATGTGGAATCATGTATTATTATATTATATTTGAAGTCATATCATGTTTGAAAAGTGAATAATATTATATTTGGTAATATTTAATTACTTAGCTGTAAGAATTGTTGATTGGGTATTTGATTTTTGAGTTTTAAAACAAACGAATATTCGATATTCACATTAACAATTCGGTATTCCAAACTCTCGGGCAACTCAATGTGGATAAATCCTTCCTCGTCAAATATAATAAACTAGTTTAACACCCATGTATTACACTAGATATATCAAAATAAATAAATATACAAAGTATTTGTGATAATTATAGAATATTAAATCTAAAATGAAAAGGTCAAACAATATATTCTCCCCGTGACTTGTACATGTCTAATATATTTATTAGTTATTGTTATATTAAATAATATTATAATAATATTTATATTAAATTCGTTAATAATTATTAATTACATGTTTTGAAATTTTCAAAACATGTTGTTATGTTTATAGTAATTTCCTGTAATTTTCTGATTTTTCTGGGAATTGTTATAGAACAATATTTCTTGATAAGAGAGATAAGGGGGAGGAATAGACTGGAAGAGGAAGGGAATTTAGAAAATGATTGTAATTTCTTCTTGTTACTCTCATCCGTTCATGCATACATAAATAACTCACATGGGAGGGGACCATTACAACAATCTGATCCTCCTACAAATCCGAAAATGTAACAACTAATATGATAAAAATGGATTTAATAGAATATTTGGGCTCCAATTTTAATTAACAGCACTCTAGGATTTTAATGACCAGGCCCATTATCTCTGGTAGGTCCGACGCCCTAACTCCCGAATTATTTGGCCCACTGGCAAGTCCGGCACCCGCAGCTTCCAAATGACCCGGCCCGTGCCCATTTTTTAATTCATTTTCAGGCTTAATTTCAATGTTCGATCCCCTTCTCAACCCTAATTCTCCAATCGACACTTCAGTTCCCAAATCCTTCGCCTTCAAGCCACGAACCATGACAATACCGCCGCGATTCTGAGATCCTTGTCCCAAAGGATCAAACTTGGGAAAATGTCGCCTCAGGTATTTTTCATCCTCCCATGTCGAATTCCCCAATTCGGCATTACACCACTTGATTAGGTACTGTTGCACTTGTTCCCTTTTTCTACGAACTAACCTTCTGCCAATTGACTCCTCATGTTCAACTACAAACTCACCATCATCGCTTACTACAGGGATCTTTGATGGCGGAGCGGGATTCGAGACAGGACTGAGCTTCCTTTTCAGAAGAGACACGTGGAACACTGGGTGGGTTTTGGCTTCCTCCGGTAAATTGAGACGGTAAGCGACCTCCCCGACCCTCTCTGTGATCTGAAATGGACCATAGTATTTTGCTGACAATTTTAAATTTTTTCTGAGTACCACTGAGCTTTGGCTAAAAGGCTGTAACTTGAGGTACACCCACTCACCAACCTCAAATTGTAACTCCCTCCTGTGTCTGTCTGCAAAAAGCTTCATCCTATTTTGTGCTAGTTGTAGATTTTGTTTGAGGTCATGAATTAATTGTTGTCTCTGAATGATAAACTCTGTTGTGTCTTGGTTCTGTGTGGTCATGTGGTTTTCCAAAAAGGTAGAGGGGGGGTGATAGCCATAGAGTGCTTGGAAAGGAGTAGTCTTCAGACTGGTATGATAATTAGTGTTGTACTAGTATTCTGCCAATGATAACCATTTAGCCCATGTTCTAGGATTTTGCTGGACCATGCATCTGAGATAGTTTTCCAAACATTGATTTAGTCTCTCAGTTTGTCCATCAGTTTGAGGGTGATAGGCTTAAGTGAAGTCCAACTTAGTGCTTGTAGCTTTAAAAAGTTCCTTCCAGAAATGACTTGTGAAAATTTTGTCCCTGTTAGTAATTATGTGTAAAGGTTGGCCATGTAGCTTATACACATAATCCAAAAATAACTTAGCCACTATCTCGGCTGTGTAAGGGTGAGACAATGATATGAAGTGGACATACTTGGTGACTCTGTCAATAACTACCAAAATTGTATCCTTGCCCATTGACTTTGGTAGCCCTTCAACAAAATCCATAGAAATGTGAGTCCAATCCTGGTCAGGAATGGGTAGGGGCTGTAGAAGCCCTGGATATATTCCCCCTTCAGATTTGTTCCTAGCACACACTTCAAAGCTTTTAACCCAAGTTTCCACTTCCTTCTTTAGGAGAGGCCAATAAAAAACTTTACTAACCCTTTTGTAAGTACCAAGAATTCCAGAGTGTCCCCCATAAGCTGAATTATGCATTTCAATTAGTATGATGCTTCTGAGTTGGGAACTATTTCCCACACCAATTCTCCCATTATATTTGATGATCTCCCCTTGTAATTCAAACTCTGGGAATGACTGGGGATCAATTGTCTTAGTAGTCAGAACCTTGGTGAAGAAAGGATCCTTGTCATAGCTATTAGCAACCTGCTGCACCCAAGTTGGAGCAACAGAAGATATAGCCCCAATAAATTCCTCAGAATACCCTTTCCTAGATAAAGCATCAGCAACCCTATTCTCAATCCCCTTTTTATACTGTATATCTCATAGTTGAAACGTAGCAACTTTGTTATCCATTTCTGTTGCATTGGGTTCATGATCCTCTGGTCCAACAAATGTTTCAAAGCCTGTTGATCAGTCTTAATAATGAATTTGTACCCCTGTAAATAATGCTTCCATTTCTGTATAGCCATCAGAACAGCCATGAACTCTTTCTCATAAATGGATAACCCTTGGTTTTTGAAACATAAGGCTTTGATCATGTAGGCAATGGGCCTTCCCTCCTGCATCAAAACAGCCCCCAACCCAACACCACTAACATCTGTTTCCAATATGAAAGGTTTTGACAAATCAGGTAGGGCTAAGACTGGAGCAGTGACCATGGATTCCTTTAGTTTTTTGAAAGCTACTTCAGCTTCCTTTGTCCATATAAACCCTCCCTTCTTAAGTAAATTTGTCAGAGGTTTGCTAATCAGCCCATAACCTTGTATAAATCTTCTTTAATATCCAGTGAGGCCCAAAAAACCTCTGAGTTGTTTGAGAGTGGAGGGGCTTGGCCAATTCACCATGCTTGTAATTTTACAGGGGTCAGTAGCTACACCCTTCCTTGAAATTATATGACCTATATACTCTATTTGCTCTTGCCCAAATTAGCACTTACTCTTCTTAGCAAACAAGGAATGTTTCCTGAGTAACAATAACACTGATCTCACATCCTCATAATTCCCTTCACTGGTCTTGCTGTAGATAAGTATGTCATAAAAAAAACCAAAACTGATTTTCTTAACAAAGGCTGAAACACTTGATTCATCAATGATTGAAATGTAGTAGGGGCATTGCAAAGACCAAAGGGCATCACCATAAATTCAAACTGACCATGATGTGTGTTAAAAGCTATCAAATACCTATCCTCTGGTTTAATCAAAATTTGGAAGTAGACTGACCTCAGATCAATCTTTGAAAAGTACTCTGCTCCTTGTAGTTCATCCAAAAGTTCATCTATTACTGGAATAGGATAGTTATACTTAATTGTAAGGCTGTTGAGATACCTGTAGTCCACACACATCCTCCAGGTAGCATCTTTTTTCTTAACTAGCAATACTGGTGAAGCAAATGGGCTGCTACTGTGCTGTATGACCCCTGATTCCAGCAATTCCTTTACTATCTTCTCAACTTCATTCTTTTGGCTGTGTGAAACTYTGTATGGATGTTGGTGCTTGGGATTGCTTCCARCTTTTAKGRCAATGTTATGCTCAACTCCTCTTACTGGGGGTAGTCCCTTAGGCTCTTCAAAAACATCCTGAAATTCCAAAAGTAACTCTCCCATTTTATCATTGTCATGCTCAGCATTATTCCTGATTTTAATCCAAAACAGGCATATCCTGATGAACCATTTTGAAAAGAGTAGGGCCAGATATCAGTTGGCATTCAGTAGTATTAGAGATAGCCTAAATTTTCACTTTCTTCCCTAAAACAGTAACTGTGAATGTCATTTTGTCATAATCAAATTCAATGGGGATACAAGACTTTAACCATTCAACCCCCCAAAATCAGATCACAACCCTCAGTGGTTAGAACCCTTGGTGAGAAGGTGAAAGAATGACCTTGCATTTTCCAGCTGAAACTTGTTGCCTTCTCAAAACTGACCATCCTTTGCCCATTAGCCACCTTAACTAAAATAGGTTTTACCTTCTCCAGGGAGCATCCTAACCTCTTAGCAGTGGATTCCTGTAGAAAGCTCAAGGTGCTACCAGTGTCAATTAATATATGTAGCTTCTCTCCTTTGACTGACCCATTAAGCTTCATAGTGGTGATTCCACCCTCTCCAGATATTGAATTTAGTGTCATCTGAATCTCTTCCATCTCAAAGCCCTCCTGTTCATCAATTTCCTTATGCATGTAGTGTAGCTCTTCATCCTCAGTCATAACCATGTATGAAATTCTGTTTTTGCATCTGTGCCCACTAGAGAAAGGTTCATCACAGTTGTAGCAAAGCCCTTTTTACCTCCTGGAAGCCATTTCAGAAGCTGTGAGTAATTTGAACTGAGGTTTGTTGACAGCTTGTAATGGTTTTGGAGCAAAGACAGGTTCAGCTCTCTTGTAGTTATAAGGTGAATTAGGTTTAGCTGTAGCTCTTATCTTTTTTGTCAGTGCATCAAGGGTGTGCAACTGTTTCTGTCCCAACTCAATTGCCTGTTGTAGTGTGGTGGGGGTAAACATTTGCATAAATGATTGCATTTCATCACTCAAGCCACTAATGAAGCTAGCAATAAAATAGTGTTCAGAATACCCACCTTTGTTCAGCATTAACATGCATGCTCTAAGTTCTTCAATTTTTTCTACATACTCCAAATAAGACTGAGTATGCTTTAATTTATTGAATTCTGCAATTATCTTTGACTCTTTTAATTCCTCAAACCTGGCTGATATTATTTCCAAAAACTGAGACCAGGAGACCTCCATTTGCTTGACTGAAAATTGTTGATACCATAAAGCAGCTTTGCCTTCAAAATGTATAGAAGCCATAATAACCTTCTGTGAATCAGGAATATTTGGAAAGAGTCTGAAATAACTCTGGCACTTTAGTATCCAAGCCCTAGGTTGAGATCCATCAAACTTAGGGAAGTCCAGTCTGGGCATAGAGTTAATGATATGTGCTGGAGTCTGATCTTGGATCATCTTCATATTGTTGTGTTGTTTCCTAACTCCGGATCTTGGTGAGGTCCACTCTGAAACTGGTTCACCCAGGATGGAGCTTTCATCAGGCGGTTTGGGCCCTTTGTTTAGATTAAAAGGCTGTAATTGAATAGAAGCCAATGTTTGAGAAAGGTGGTCGAATTTGCTCATCATGTCAGTGTTAATTTCTGTGATCTGCTCTTGCATCTTTAATTCAGAGGCTTCTCTCTTGGCAGACTCAGTTTGAAGGATTTGGTCTAACTCTTTCTGGGCTTCTTGCAGGTCTTTGAATCTTGTAATTTCTGCCATCTCGGAGGAACGGTGGCTCTGGGATACCAATTGTTATGTTTATAGTAATTTCCTGTAATTTTCTGATTTTTTTGGGAATTGTTATAGAACAATATTTCTTGAAAAGAGAAATAAGGGGGAGGAATAGACTGGAAGAGGAAGGGAATTTAGAAAATGATTGTAATTTCTTCTTGTTAATCTCATCCGTTCATGCATACATAAATAACTCACATGGGAGGGGACCATTACACAATCCGATCCTCCTATAAATCCGGAAATGTAACAACTAATATGATAAAAATGGATTTAATAGAATATTTGGGCTCCAATTTTAATTAACAGCACTCTGGGCTTTTAATGACCAGACCCATTATCTCTGGTAGGTCCGACGCCCTAACTCCCGAATTATTTGGCCCACTGGCAAGTCCGGCACCCGCGGCTTCCAAATGACCCGGCCCGTGCCTATTTTCTAATTCATTTTCAGGCTTAATCTCAATGTCCGATCCCCTTCTCAACCCTAATTCTTCAATCGACACTTCAGTTCCCAAATCCTTCGCCTTCAAGCCACGAACCATGACACGTGTCATCTCAACCCGTCCTGAATTGTAACGGTGACTAATCAATCTTTATTAATGATAATTATTATATAATTTTACTAGTTTAACACCCGTGTGTTACACGGGATTTATCAAAAGATAAATATAAAAAAAATATTTATAACCATTATAGAGTTTTTAAATCTAAAAATAAGAAAAATTCGAAAGATATCGTATCCTCAACTCGTGTCTTCTGCAAATGCCTAGTTACTATTTATTAACTATTATTTTTTATTATTAAATAATTTTTTATTTTAATGTTTAGATTAAATTCGCTAATAATTTCATATTTACATACATAAATAAATTCAAAACTTGTTACATGCTCATCCCGTATCTAATTATTATTTAATATTTTAATATTTAATATTTAAATTAAATTATATAATAACTCTTAGTTACATACTTAGAGAAATTCAAAAGATGTTATATTCTCAATCAGTGTTGTATTGTACTGGTGTCTAATTAATATTTATTAATTATTATTACATAAATTAATATTTTTATAATTAAATTAAATTCTTTAATAATTTAATTATATACTTAGATTATTGTAGTAACTCGTAATTTAATTAAATTATATATTTTAACTTTTATTCTTAATACAACGTATTTAGATTATTAATAAATAATTAAGTTTTTTTTAGAAAAATTCAAAAGATATCGTATTCTTAGCTCGTGTGTCTTCTACAAATGGCTAATTACTACTTATTAACTATTATTTTTTATTGTTAAATAATTTTTTATTTTAATATTTAGATTAAATTCGTTAATAATTTCATATTTACATACGTAAATAAATTCAAAACTTGTTACATGATCAACCCATATCTAATTTTAATTAATTAATTATTATTAAATATTTAGATATCTAAATTAGATTCTATAATGATTCTTAGTTACATACTTAGAAATTCCAAAAATATTATATTCTCAACCGTGTTGTATTGTACTGGTGTCTAATTAATATTATTAATTATTATTACGTAAATTTATATCTTTATATTTAAATTATATTCTTTAATAATATTTAGTTACATATATAGATTATTGAAGTAACTCGTAATTTAATTATATTATACATTTTAACTTTTATTCTCAATAAAATGTATTTAGATTATTAATACATACTTAATTTTTTTTGTAATTAACATTATATTATAAGTATTTTTTTAATTAATATAAGTATTTGGACTTTTCTAATTATATATGACTTCTTATATATTTATATTAGTGGATAAAAGAAAATATTGAATTAGATAAAATATATCAAAGGAAAATATTAAATCAAGAAAAAAAAAAAGATTACGTTACACAAAATATAATAAATTAGGTAGATATTAGAATTTTTATATTTAGTAAGTTTACAAACCTGCAAAACTCGCCATGTAAGCATTCGAACCATCAGAAAATTACACGTCACCCGAAGCTTCCTAAGCAAACACGCAGGATATAAATCTTTTCGTTTAGTATATAGATGTGATGAGATATTTTTATATTCAAATTGAATTTATTATTAATATTTAATTACATAATTATATTATTACAAATAACTCGTAATTCACCTATATAGAATATTTGAAATTTTAAAAATAAGTTATTTTCAAATTTTATTATAAATACAATTTATTTGATTACTTTCATAATTATTATTATTTTTTTGTAATTAAAATGATTTCATATGTAATTTATTTTATTGTAAGAATAAAAGGAAAATATTGAATTAAATAAAAGAAAACATTAAATTAAGCAAAATATAATAAAAAAAATATTAAATTAAGCAAAATGTAATAAAAATAAAAGATTAAATTAGGCAAAATACAATAAAAAAAAATAGTAAATTAAGTAGATATTAGACTCAAATGACACATAAATAAACGAAACACCATAATCTTTTTATTTGCCAATCAAAATATGATTTTATATCAATATACAGGGTTGATATATTTCTTTTATTTTCTTAGCCAAACAATTACATTAAGAAACTAAAGCCTCTAAATAAACTTTAGAGTTCAATTAAGAAAAATATTAAAATAAACACATATGATAAAAGGCTCCAACACCTGGTAATTTCAGCCAGTCCAACTTTGGCCCATTTTCCCGCCCGACCCGATCCATTTGATACCTTTATCAAATTAGTACATCCATGCATCAACGCCACTAATGTAGCAACCTGATAAAAGGCCACAGTATTACTTGTAACTTAGTAAAATTTTACTTTCCACCAAGTCACGATTCAGACAAAACTCATTACATTCTGTATAAACACACTGGCATTTTAATAAAGCCACCACAAGAAAAAATCAAATAAACTCAACTATATATATAGAAATTTTAACGAGAAAAGAAATCTTCAAGTACAATAATAAATAATCATCAATATGGAAAAATCAACCATGACCAAGAACAAGTACACACAATTCATTCAAGTCAACTAGCCCAGTTCGAACGTACCCACCACCTTTGCATGTATCTTTTTTAGTACCCACCACCTTAACTACAATATCCCATTCTTTTTCCAGACAGACACTCCAATTCCGTGAAACGGGCCCGGCCCGGATTTCAGTAAGGAGAATCATGACTTGGGCTATCAGCATGCATATCCATTGAAGTATCGTTGGAACTCAGAGGATTATTATCTCTGGTTTGATTGGTAGCGTTATTCGACGAGTAACCTCCCTGCGATAGATGATAGTTTTGGAGACTCTGACGTACGGGACTCGACAGAGCATTTGAGAAAACGGAACTCTTTGTTTGTCCGTGCGTTGCAGGACCAAATGCGTTGGAAGATATGAGGGGTCCCGAGTGAGGTAACTGCATTAATGTTTGAGGTTGTTGTTGCTGCTGGGGTGGAAGCCTAGGAGATGGCGGAGGCTCGTCCAATCCATGATCAAGTTCATTCTGCAAACATTAATTATAGGAATAATTACAAAAACTACCCATGGGGGGTTTAGTTTAATTACAAAAAAACTCACAATACACCCCCTCCCCTAACGGATTGTGTTTATTTGACAAATTGCCCCCTTGATAGGGCGCAACTCATAAAATAATAACATATGTCAAGGGGTATTTGTAATTTTAAAAGATAACAGGGTTTTTCTGAAATTAGCTAATCCGGAAGGGTAGTATTTGTAATTATCCCTTCGTAGATTTAAAAAAAAAAGTGTCAAGAGGGGTGTATAAGGAATTTAGTGCGTCCAATCTCTAAATAGGCCACCAGGTATGTGCCAGTTCAATGATAACGCAAAAAGAAAAAGAAAAAGAAAAAAGAAAGATCCAAACCCTTAAACGATAGAGTTTCTTTAGTTTCTACACAGCCTGTTTACCTGTCATGAGGCCTTTCAACAGATTTTGTGCAACAACAATAAACTCAACGCCATTTCCATATCACATCTAGCATTTTAAGAAGTAGGGTTCTAAATTACAGGACAAGATAACTCATAATACAAACAGCATATAAATTATATTGGAGTCGGTTAACTTAAATACTTCAGAGCCCAAGTGCACTTATGACATAAAGTACCCATAGGATCTTGACAAAGACTTATATGTGACCGTCACACGAATCTTAATCTGTGTGACGGGTTCACTTTATCCCTTAGTACTATCACTTTTAGTTATAAAAGTGTCATTTTTGCACAAAAAAGTATCACTTGTATATATTGTATTATAAAATGATATATATTAAATCAATATACAATAATTTAAGATGCAAACTTTAAAGTAATACATTTAAGGCTAAGAATGACACTTTTCAAAAAGAGATTGATGATTTTTATTTAAGATGCAAATTAACACTTTTAAGGCCATAATTGATACTTGTCAAAAAAAAAAAGTGATTTAACTATGTATTTAAGATGTAATGTAACACTTATAGGGCCAAAAGTGATAGTATTAAAGGAAAAGGTGACTCTATTATCTTTAAGTTAAATGTTTGATTAATATGTAAAGTGACGGTTTTTAGAGCAAAAGTGAAACTATTAAGGGAAAAAGTGAATCCGTAACACCGATTATGATCCGTGTGACGGTCGCACAGGAGGCCCACTCTAGGATTTTTTTCCCTATGACATTAGGAGTCGTAATACCTCACTCGAAATGTATGCAAGAATTTAAATCTTATGGTCGCTCCATGGTATATGGAACAGCACAAAGCAAAAGCTCAACATAGTCGTTCATAGAGTTCTTATTCATACTAAGGTAAAAAATTATAAAGTTAAAGATCACAGAAGAAAACTCATTTAGAGTTCAAGCAATCACCAACTAATGCCATAAGATTTTTTTAACAGCTGAGAAGTAATATATTGATTGTAGCCAAAACTCAAAACATATGTATATGAAGTACAGAATTTGTTCCTACGAGTATAATCTCGAAGAATTATAGAATTCCTTCTCACAAATAGTTCGATCAAGAAGAAATACAAAAAATAAAATTATAATGATAGAATATGTAATTGCCGCCACAGGTGAACTTACAATCACAAAAAGACATTAGTTCCAATTCAATAGGGTTAGCCTCAAATAATATCTATAAGAAACTCCATGATCTTCCTGAAAACAATTACACATTTACTCGCCAGGAAACAACCATTCAGATTTCATTGTGGAGAAAATGAATAAACTTTATGACGCTAAAACATCAAGAGCATAATCAAATCTTGGATCATTCATCAACTCCAACTTGAACATCAGAAATCAGCACGTACAAAAGTGTAATAGATATATTGCCATAATTTGAATAAATCTTATTGACAATACTCCGTGCAACACACGATCAACATATTTAAAGAAAAGCATACATCGCAATTAAAAAACAAAAACAAAAAAACACTGCAACTCATTGTTCAAGTATTGATTAAAGAAGACACAAGCACAACATCTGATGATCTTTGCACGAATTAGCTTGATGATAGACACGTAATAGTTGGGTGCATCTTTATAGTCATATAAAAAGAAACCTGTAAATATGCAATTATGTCAACAGTCATCACTCTGGCTCCATCTTCTTGCTGTCTCAAGATCCAATTATGAAGTTTTTCCTACAACAAATGAAGAAAAACAAAATTATTATTATTTATGTTTTTGAAAATTTACTAAATCACAACCAAGAGTTAATATTTCTGACTCCAACCACATTATTCTACACCAAGTTTCAAACATTGCTAGCATTCACCTTCAGAATTATCATCGAAATATAAACAACTTCAACAAAAACAGGATTAAACCTTCCAATCAAATTCACAATACACAGTCCTTTTTCTTCGCTAGTAAAGTCAAAGACAAATGCAACCAAGATCCTCCCAATCTAAACCAGAATTATAATGTTTGACTTATTCTACACCAAAATCCAAACATTGCTGAACAATTTAACATTCATCTTTGGAAATATCAAAATAGAACAAACATTAACAAAATCTCAATCAAAAGCACATACAACTGAGCACAGCAACCCTTTTCTCCATTTTTTTTAACAAGAATTCGATATTCTAATATGAATGCAACCAAAGAAGCTTCGAGAACCTATTGATTATAACTCAATTGGCGAAAATCCATGTAAAATCTACCATCAATAAACACAAACAGAACATACCATGGAGTGGCGTTCACCGGCCTGGAAAGAGAGACGTTGTTGGTGCATCGCATGGGTGTAGAGCTGGGAAAGAGAGTTGGCCGCGCTGCAGAAGGTGGTATACATCCCTCGATCCACCTCATCCAGCCGAGACGCATCCGATTTCCTCTTCTTTCCCATTAGAGTACAAATTAAGGAATTAAATTTGTGTGTGTATTTTTTTACAGAACCCTAATTGGGGTTGGGTATATACATATAAATTAGTGAATCTATATCTCCGTAGGTGGAGAGTGTGAGGTTAAGGAAAAAACAAGAAAGAAAGAAGGGAACAGGGTTTTTATACCGAGGTGCGTGTTTAATTTAAAATTTTATGAATAAAAAAATTTTTGTTCGTATAAGATTTATTTAATAATTCGATTTACTTTGATTTGGAGATTATAATTATTAGGTTCCTTTGGTTAGGAGGATAGGATAGGACAAATTAATCCTGTAAGTAAGGATAATACTGTTACGATCACATATTAGTTCGTTTGTTGTGTTTGATTAAACTAGTTGGCAAATTAGGACTAATATGATTAGGGGTGAGCAAAAAACTAAAAAATTGAATAACCGACCGAACCGAACTGAAATTTTCGGTTCGCTTCGGTTGTTCGGTTTTATGTAAATTCAGTTCGGTTTTCGGTTTGAGAATTCCAAAAAATCGTTTATTCGGTTCGATTTTACAAAAAAATTTCGCTTCGTTTCGATTTTAACCGAAATATAATTAAAAAATAAAAGAATATATAATTTTTATATTACTTATTATTATTTTTTATCAATTGGTTCGATTCGGTTAATTCGGTTTTAAACATATTTTCGTTTAGTTCGGTTTGCAATTTTGTAAATATTTCGGTTTTCGATTTTTTTCAGTTTTAGACCGAATTTCGGTTCAGTTCGGTTTGGAATTTTATGCAAAATTCAGTTTCGGTTATATCGGTTCGGTTCGGTTTTCGGCCGAACCGACCGAATGCTCACCCCTAAATATGACTCATCATGCTTTCTTTCGTGTGATAGTGAGGATGAAATTCAAATTAATCGAAATACCCCTTGTAATATTTAATTCTGATAAATGTTCTCATCTTCACTTGAACCCCCCATCGTCCTCCAAACCATCGTCTTTCACTCGCACACAATTGAGATATTTTTTTTGTATGATCTGCGACTTGAGTATCAACCTGGAGTAAAGACAATCAAACGTGCACACTTATTTGATGTATTTTCTGCTCTCATCTTTCGATCTTCCTATACTTATATGGATTTTCGATTCCATTAAATTTTAGACAAATTTATGGTAATTACTGTAGACAGCTGCTTGATTCTCTTACTCGGGATCCCTCGACTAAATTATTTTAATTGTGCGCGGTAATTAAATTGTAGAAACATGGTGATGAACCGGATTGTCTATGGTACGTTAAACAAGGTGGATTTTTTTAGGGTTTCAGATTTGTGTTGTTGTAATAGTTACTACTTTACATGAATTATTGTATATATTTACAATTCCATTATTTTGGGATGTTAATTATAACTGTGTTTAGGTCCTTTGGATTGTGGACACCATTGAACAACATCCATGAATTTTGGGTGATTGTTATACAAACACACTGATCTATTGCACTTTGGTCTACATATAGCAATGAGATAGACAAATTGAGGGATATAAGATTATGATTCCTTGTTTGATAGTACCGTGTGTATTTATATGGTGAGAATTGTCATACTGATTATTGAGTGTTTTCTTATATGATATCAAGATTTGAGATAGGAGTTGTATTTTGTTTAGGGGCACAAAACTGGTAGGAACACAATATTTTGGGTAGCATTCGACTTCCAACAGTTGGTCATGTTTTGGATCGTCAATTGTATTTAAGTACATTATGTATACTTATGAAATTTGAAGTGTAACTATATGATCGGTTCCTAATTTAAGTGAATTCACATCTTATTTGATCACGTGTCGCTGACTGCCAAGCCTTTGATACATCTGATTGCATATTTAATGAAATGAGTGCGTCGTGTGGTTCGTCATTCGCAAGTTCATCATTACATTGGTTTCAATGTCCAACATGTAAGCGAGAACTCCCTACTGAATGTTGCTGTGAGTTGCCTTCACGAGTTCAGGTGTCTAGGATGCAGAGGAATTCGGATCGACGATTTCTCTCATGTCCTAATAGAGGGGTTTCAGCTTTACAGTTTCTTATCATAACAAGCATTGACTAATTCATTTTCATCAGTTTTGGAGGAACAGTTCAACAAAAAGACAAACTTGTTAACACATATATATATGATTGGCACTTTGCAGGCTAATAAGTGTAAGTTATTTATTTTCATTGATCATCCCTTGCAAGACGCGATGAGATACTTGATTGGAGAATTACGCTAGCAGTAAAATGTCTACATGATTGAGTCCCAAACATATAAAGTTCAACTGGAAAAAAACATTCATTGCACCTGACTTGTGTGGATTCTAACAATAATGGTTATAATCCTACTGTTTGTGTATTAGTGAAAAATCAAATTTCTAGTATTTTGTGGGTCATTCACTTTTAATTATGACATGGTTGAATGAAGTCATTGTAATATTATGAAGGCCTCATTTAGTTTTTAGATGGGTGTTTGTTGTTCCAGTAAATGTAATGGTTTAACTACTACTTACGTCATGTGCAAGTAACATATGTTCAGTTGTACTGACAACTTTTATGGCATGATAGCCCCAATCTAATGGTTAATTGTTAAACTCATTGAAGACTTTTATGTATTGTTAAGTAAATGTGGTACTACATTTCATATAAGAGTCGTCTGCGCTACGACAATATATTTTTCTTGAGATCAATATCGTAGTCCACATACAACAATCTACTATTTTTTGACATGATAGTCTACCATCCCCTACAACATAATATATTCCAACCCATGTGGTTCATGTTGGCGAAAATTGTCGAAAGGTGCATTCATGTCTATATACAGAGAACATATTCTCTGTAACCTTCCTTTTTATAACGTAGTCTTCTTTTTCATCATTTATAGTAGATATATTCTAATCAATGTTTCAGAGGTTGGCAAAATAATTCAAAAGAGGCCTTCATGACTGAAACAGAGAAAATATTCTCTGTTACCTTCCTTTTTATAAAGTATTCACCTTTGCCATCATAGAAGTAGATGAATATATTGACCAAAAGACTTCCATTTGTTGTAGCAGTAGTGATATAAATAAAATAATAGTTTATATCATCTTAAAAGTATACCAAGAATGATAAGATTATATAAAACTGCAAAACACCCCTTCCCTCACCTAGCCACACAAAGAGATTTCTTATACACAAAGCGATGGACAATGGAGGTAGACAACTATTTCATGAGTTGCTAATTGAAGCTCGCAAATGGGGTTTGTTCAAACCAGCTGAAAGCCACCATGACGCCATTGTATTTGCCATAAATAATCTAAACTCTGAAATGGGTAGATACTTCACCTATGCCTACTGCAACGACAAGCTAAACTTACTTCAGACACCATTTCATGTATTTCATTTTGTTCTTAGAAAGTATGATGTTCAACATTCAGAGGCTTTGAACACCCCGACTGCACCTACATGTGTTTGGGATAACATTTTTGAGGTAATTTACTACTTTTTTTTTGTTATTGTATCAATTTATGTGAATGCAGTGCATGGAATTTACTTTGATAAAAAATTATTTTGTTACTAAATATTCGAACACAGCATGAACCTTTTGCTGCTGCCGACCAATATCATGGTGATTCGAAGTAGCCTTAACTTCAAATTCTACTCAGGGGGGATGTATGATGCACTAACCGAGGGAGCTTCTATTACGATTGGCACGATAGCTAACCTCGCACCCAAGAAGAAGAACAAAAAGATGCCATACCAATGGAAAAGGAAAAATAATCATTCTAGATGATTCAGATGACTGCGAAGACCCGAAAGAACCAACCAAACATTGGCAAGTATGGACTGAAAACAACGATCGTGTTTCAGAGTACTCAGTGAATCAGGCTCTACCCGCATCAGAAAACAATAGTTGTTCACGCATTTTGGGTACTCGGACACCAGAGAGTCTCAAATATGTCCCTCGTGTATCAAAATCATCCCCATGCAGAGTATCTAACAACATATAACACTAATGAACATTATGACTCATCTCCTCGCCATCACTTTGCATATATGTATGCTATCTCTTAATTTAGATATATTATGCATATTGCAGGCGTGGGCTATTTTCCATGGACCTTACGACATTAGAATGAATATGTTATCTTATTTATCTTCTGTATGTTTGTGCTATGTAAGCTTAAATTTAGTGATTTGCATTTTTGTATGGTGTGTGTTATTTTCAAAAAGTTAAAACAACAACTATCTACCTGTCTCATTATTGAATTATTCATATATGGAGTTGTGTAATTGAATTTGTACTTATTACTCATTTGGATGTGTCGTCCATGTATTAGATAACTAACCGTGGGGGTGCTAATTTAACATGGTATGATCTGTTCAATATTTTAAGGAGCAAAAATGAATAAATGCACTCATTTAATAAATGACTTCAAATAAGATGGCATAGATAGTTTCGACATGCATTCCATGCTTGGTCACTTGATTCTAACAACCTGGAAAGTTGCATCCACACTACATTAGATGTACTCTGCCATGATGCCAAAATCTTTTACGTAAAAAATGGCCGCTAATACAACTAATGGCCATGAAACCTGCTCTGGTCAATCACACCGAAACCTATGTTAAACACTTAAACATCATTGACATATGATTTGTACATATTTGTGTGTGTTTTCCGTTTGTTTTTGCATTTTGTTTTGTGTGTTATAGCGGGTTTTAGGTTGTATTTTTCTCTCGTTTTTCTTCCTTTTAGTATTTTTGTAGGTCATGTCATTTCTATCCCGTTTAACACCTTTTCTCTCTCATTTTGTAAGTTATAGTTCTAATCTTATTTTATTGACTATTTCAGCTTTGGAACAACGGAAACTGGATAAGGGACGTAAAGCTACCATCGATCGACGAGCAACCGACGCATCGTTGACGCAGCCCACTGATGCCACGCCGACGCCAACATTGAAAGCCTCGGTTGATCGATCTGCCGAGGTTTTCCTACCTCCGTCGATCGATGCCTCCCATCGACGGGTACCTATCAGATGAGAGCCGCGTGTCACCATCGACCGACTGCCGGTGTGGATGGAGAACAATGTCAGAAACACCGTCGATCGATGCAAATCGATGGTCATCATTTTCGTGAGAAATTACCATGACGCCCTCCTCGATCGAAACTATTTAAGCATCGTTACTCTTCGACCGCGAGAGATTACGACATGAACTAGTTCTTGAACCTCTTAGGGTTTGACAACCCAAGAGTGTTCTTCATTTTCTTCATTTATCTTCCCTTTCTCCATTCAAATTCCGGTTTTTCAGTTTTTAGTAGATTTTAGATTGTTAATCATTGCTCGATTTTTGGACATAAGTTTTATTCTAGTTCATTTAATTTCTCATTTGAACGATGATATTCTCCTTTGTTAATTAGTAAGATTTTCCATTTCCTCTGTTTTATTATTATAATCTCTTGTTGCTTTGTTTATGCGTTTTCTTGTTGGGAATGTGTTGTTCATGTTTTGGTAGTTCATTTACTTGCAATGTCTCGTGATTTTATATGTTTGATTTTCAGAAATTTATATGATTACAATTAATGTTATTCAAAGCTTATTTTCCAATTGTAGCTTTATTCCAAGATTTTTATATCTAATCATGTTTATGTCTGCGTTGAATTTGAATTGCTGCGTTTCTTGATGAGTTGTGTTTAGAATTCATGGGTCTAGTGCCTAGATGAGCTTAGAACCATCAATTGACATTGTTGGGTGTTTAATCTACAAGTTGGTATTGACAACCTCAACTCGTAGTTAAGTGTTCAATGAAATGTCAATTGACCGTGGAGACGATTCTAGACCCCTAGACCCCCGTTTATTAATCTCTGTTGACTTTATTTCTCATCGTTTAATTTACTGTCTTAGATATCACAATTTTTCAAACCAAAACTTGATCACGTGTTTAGAATAGCTTATTCCTTATTTACTTATTCGTGAATCAAACACGAAAACTACCTCCGATTAGTCTTCCTCGAGAGATTCGAATCGAGTCAAACTTTTCACTCATAATTGCTCCGTTCTCTTGTGGACGAACTTTTTATTAATAAAAAGTAAGTGCAAAAAGTTCAATTAAAAAACTAGCACCGTTGCCTAGGAAGGCTAAAGGTTGTGATTTTTGCGTTTGCTCTTCGTGACCTTTTATGTTTTTATTTATTTCGTTTGTATATAGTGCTTGTTTATGATTTTTCTTGTTATTTGTTTTTGCTATTTTCTGCCGGTACGTTTAATCTCGTGTATTGAGTGTTGTGTATGCAAAGTACCTCGACGACTTCAACCACATTCTTTGAGACCCAAGATTACAAACCATTAGAAAAAGGAAAAGTGTCTAACTATCGAGGGTATCAATCATATGGCAACCCGTACGCTTCTCGTGCTCCTCAACCGACCATTCCATTGATCCCTGTAATGCGAGAGTACAATCTTGAAAATTTCTACTCCGAACAACTCCTGGTTTTCCATGGTCTCCCGAGCGAAGATCCGCTTAAGTTCATCCGCGAGTATGATGCCATCACACGGACTTTTCCTCTTCAAGGCCTTACGCAAGATGAAGTGAAGATGCGACTCCTCGTCTACATGTTAAAGGATTGGGCAAGAACATGGTTGATAAGTTTAGAGCCCGACTCCTTGAGAACGTGGGGGAAAGTATACGATCGGTTCATTGGGGCATTCTAATCCCCTCAATCCGCACATCCGAATCATCAATGGATCCCATCTACAAACTTCGATCCCTATGATCCTTGTTTTGATCCTTATGCCCCAACTTCCAATTTCCATAATCCTAACTATAATGATTCATACTCTCCCCCACATCACCTTTTTATTACACGAGATATGACTTGCATGCTCCACCCGACTCTAATTCTTTCTATCCAAGGTATGATTCTTATGCTCCTCTTGACTTAATTCCTACTACCCGAGCTATGAAGAATATACCCCACCTCCTCCTCCTGACCACAACCAACAAATCTACTATCATCCCGATGTCCCACTTGATAATGATCCTTACTCGGTTATCCGTGATGAGATGAAACAACTTGATTTTGATGAGCTTCCTATATTTGATGTAGTGGAGCCCACCTGGGATGTTGGTAATTCGAGCTCGAATGATCATTTGGGAGAGGTGTATAAGGAGGTTGAAATTGAGGATTTGGTTGGATGAAACACCCCTCTTGTGCTTTTTGATGAAGTTTTGGACAAGAGTGTAGGGGTGTTGCCGTTGGAGATCCCGGAGGATGTTGGATAATCGAGCTTACTTGCTCTTTGTGAGGATAGTGGATTTGTGGTGCCAGTTTTGGGGGAGGCTGAGTTTATCAAGTCTCATTTCGTTCCGCCCGATGCTTTGTTGAAACTTAATCCGGAGATGGTGGAAGAGATAGTCGAGAAGAAGCCCGATCGCCCTCTCCTAAGCCCGGATATGGCGTTATATGTTTTTGAGAACGTTGAGGGGGATATCAAAGAAATGAAGGAGTTTAGGTTGGTCGATGGTCGTTCCATTTGTTCGACAAATTCCCTAGTGATTCCGGTGATCGAGCATCGCCCCATACCCCAATTGACTTTTGATATCTTTGTGGTGATCGACTACTCATGTTTTCGGCCTCCGAAGCTAGTTAAAATTTTCACTTCTCTCATCATAGAACCTGCTTGCCGTGCCTGCCTTGGTGATTATGATCGCCCGCTATTGCTCTTGGAGAACACTAAGGCGTGTCACGATCGTCACTTATTTTTGGATCCCGGATGATGTCACTTGTATGAGTCATCGAGCTTTAGACGTTAAAAAAGCGCTTCTTGGGAGGCAACCCAAACATTTCGTATCTTTTTTGTAATTTGTGTATATTTTCTCTCTAACCTTTATTTGTTTTCGTTTTTGTTGTGTTTTGCTTTGTTCTCTTTTGTTTCGGTGGTTTTCCTTGTTGTCAGTATAGTTGGGAGAGTCGTGTCGAGAAAGAAAGATGATTTCTCGTAGGGATGGACTTCTTCTTGAAGAACGATGATCAACTGAGCAAAAACGAGGTGCAGGGAACAACCGTTGATCAACGGCATGCGTCGACGCCACTTTGATGTAGGCGTTGATCGACCAACACACCGATGACATGTCGATGAAGCTCTCTGTCCAACCCATTGACAAGCCGTCGACCGACGCAATTGGCTGACAAAGTCTTTGTCCATTTGTTTTGCATGTAATTGTTGTGTTTTTCTTTGTGTCTTTAGTTAGAGTTTAACGTCGTTTCTAGTAGTTTAGAGTCGTTTTTCATTAGGTTTTAGGTCTTTTTCTTGTTTATTATCTTTTTGGCTTTAAGTGTACTAAGTGTGAGGTGTTTGTGCTATTTTTGGGTTTTTAAGTTTGAATTCTTATTTTGTAGGTGGCTAAAAGGGATTATATTCGCTTGATGGATGTCTCAGTTGTCGTAATGCAAGCATAACTCCAGAACCACTTGTGACATTTGCTTCCACTTTATACCATTGGAAATCTGGGAGAATTGTCTAAAACTTCTGTGTTTACAATAATTCCGAATTTCGAGTCTAAGAATGGTAAAAATCAGCTTTAAGTGGAGATAGTTCGTCGTTGCCTCGCTTGTGGCAGGTTTTGGTGTGGAGCCCATAACTCTCGGAGGAAAATTCCAAATGATGCAAATCAAACTCCAAATGATATCCAAGAAGAAGGGCTACATTTCATATGCAGACATTGTCGGCTGATTCCGTATGTTTGGTAGTCGATCGACTGGTTTTCTGTCGATCGATTGCTGGACAGAGAGTTCGGCTGTTCGAGGATGGGCAGTCGATCGACTGCTTTGTCAGTCGATCGACTGCATCGCTGGGAGTTTGACCATTTTGAGCATTTTTGGACATTTTTGCCCCTAAAAAAAAGTATATAAAGCCCACACCTTGCTCCTTTGAAGAAATAACTCCTCTCCCAACCCAAGTTAGGATTTGGGACTTAATTTCTCTCTCTAGATTTAATGGCGCCGTTGCGACTCGGCTTGGTTAAGGTTTTCGATTTGATTGAAATTTCTTTGTGTTTTTGGCTTGTTTTGTTATTTGACATTTTTTTTGTTTGAGTATGCAAGGCACGTATAACTATAACTATGGTGGATACATTCCCGGCATGGGAGGGCATGGTGCAAACCATGCCGGGAATGAGACATTGTATAATGGGTATGGCAACGTGGGAGGGCATGGTGCAAACCACGTTGCCAACGGTGTCTACGGTTATGGGAGACCCGGCATGGGAGGGCATGGTGCAAACCATGTCGGGTTTGATGGTTTTTCGGGCATAAATGGTTCCTTGGGGGGTTATGGTGCTCAAAGTTCCTATCCAAACGTGCAAGCCCCAAATTCCCACCCGTATGGCTATGATGCTCCTCACTATTCTCCGAACATGCAAAGCCTAACTTCCGGCCCGTATGGCTATGATACTACTCATTATAATTCAAATATGCATCGCCCGAAGCTCGGCCCATATGGAGCCCCTCCCGTTTTTCATTCCAATCCTATGCTGACTACGACTCCAAGTGGAAATGTGGGGGGTGGATATTCGAGTCCCACCCCGTATGGTGGTAATGGCATTCCCGTTCATGGTCCGAATATGCATAATGGTCGCCTTGGGAATTCCGACCCGTGTCGAGGTTCTTCTACTCCGGATTGCTATTTTGGGACGAACATACCCATATCCCCTCAAGATCTCGAAGAGTATGAGTTGTTTGGTGGTCCGGGCTCCAACTTCACATGTGGCCCTCCCATCCGTACTATGAGAGATGTTAGCCGACCTTTTTTGGGATGTGGATGGTGTGAAACGAGTGATCATCTTCCCGACTATTGCCCGGACCTCTCCTCGCCAACGCATCCCTCGGAGAACGTGTATGGGGATCATGKACTTCATGTGGAACCCGATTGTGCTATGTCATCTTTTGCTCCACCGCCGTCTCATTATCCGGTTGTTACTCCTCATGTGGGCCCTTATCTTCCGAATATCCTGGTGATTTCTAATACTCCACCTCCCGATCCGGATCCATGGGCCATTACAAGCCAATTCTCAAGTCCACCTTCACCAATCCCTCCAGTCACGTTCCCCGATAAGTGTGGGGTACTTGGTTTGGTTGCCTCGCCGTCGGAAGAGGACTTGTTTTCATTTTCGGATGATTTTAACTCTCTTGATCCTTTGCCCTTTACTTCAAAAGAGTCTTGTGAAGAATGGGTATATATGGAGTTCGTCAAGGCCAAGGTCGAACGGGTTTATATTGAGAATTGGATTAATGAGGACGTGGTTGGCCCGGCATGAAAATGCAAGCAATTAATGAAAACAAGTAAAAACAAGCATTGTTTCACCAAGTACAAGCATGCAAGCACAAGGTACAACTATGCATAAAATCCTAAATAAAGCAAATTAACAAAAATTGAAAGCATGGATGTAAAGAGAAAGGAAAGTTGACAAGAAAGTTCAAAACTTTAAGAAAAATAACAAGAACAAAGCCTAAATCTAGGATTGAAGCATGAAACAAAGCATAAAAATAAAAATCAAAATAAAGCATAGGAAAAACTCAAAATCATGATGATCAAGGACCCGATCTATAGCCTAGGTGTGTCCACTCAACTAGAATCCATAGTCAATTCACATGTTTCAT
>BMAC01000309.1:247323-295739 GCA_014905375.1 Phtheirospermum japonicum
CCTCTATAATCTCCACCCCAAGAAAATCCTCAAGTTTCTTGATGGAAACGAATCTCAACCCATCATCAACAATCTCCACTCCAAGAAAATCTTCAAGCTTCTCGATGGAGTCGACTATCAACCCTTCATCAACAATCTCCACTCCAAGAAAATCTTCAAGCTTCTCGACGGAATCGACTATCAACCCTTCATCAACAATCTCCACTCCAAGAAAATCTTCAAGCTCTCCAATCTTCTCATCAATGATCGCCACCTCCCCCGCCGAAAATATGTCGTTGCCCTCAACGGCACACCGAGAATCATCTTCACGTAAACCGGGGGCACATAGAGGCACAACGTGCTCATCGTCAAGAACAAGGGGCTCATCTTCAAGAAAAATGGGCTCATCCTCACAACATCCCTCAATATCGATATTTAAGGCATCCGACGAGGCATCCTACCAATTTGCACTTTCAATTCCTAGTGTAGTTTAGCTATTTTAATTGCTTTATTTTCCTTTTCCTTTTATTTTTCAAGCTTGAAACACATTGAAACCTTCAATCGAATCGAATTCCGATAATACCAAGCCATGAACCCGTCGATTCATTTCAACACCACGGAAACTATGAAAACACCATTCCATCGACACATCGTCGATCGACGCCTGGGTCGATGAAGCTCTCTGTCCATCCCGTCGACATTGCATCGATCGACGCATTTGTCGATAGAACTCTCTGTCCATCCCGTCGACCCCTCGTCGATCGATGGGCCATCGATGTAGACCCGTATTCGGCCTGCTCCCTGACTTTAAAATCTAGATCTTGACCTGGACCATCCAAAAGGGACCCGACCCGCGACCTTCTCTATTAAAAAGCTTCCCCCACCTTCATTTTTCATTTCATCCCAAACCACAACCAAGAGCAAATGGTTCTCTCTCTTTTCTCTTCTCTTCCAAAACCCAAATAACCAAACTCTTTCCCCCTTCTCATTTTCCGGCGATTGCTTTCATTTCTGGCAACACTCCGACCAAATTCACCTAACTCTGGGGAATCACCACCACCATTTCCATGTTTCCTCATTCTTTCTCCAACTTAAACAAAAAGGGGAGGGGGGGTTTATGTTTTCGATTTCGAGTCCCATTTTCGAGGTAATTCGCTTCAACCGACTCATTGTGCTTCATTACTCATTATTTGTTGGGATTGGTGTGCTTTATGTTCAAGTTTTCTCCAAACTCTTCACTTTTGAAACACGCACGCCAAGTGTTCGATAAAAGTCCTCAAAGAACCAAAGCTTCAAAATTCCTTTATTCTCAAACTACATTCGTTCCTAAACTTCTCCATCATGTCTCATGCGGGTAAACAAGAGGATATTATAGGTAAATATGGTGCCCGTTTCCAATTTATTCGAAGGAAGAAGGGTCGGTTTTTGCATCAATTCAAGGCTGGGAACTTGCTTCACATTGGATGATTGATGTCGACGAAATAAAGAATCAGGCCCAAGAAGGGTCAGAACATCACAGCAATGTCCTTCGGTACATCGAAGGACTCGGGTGCACTACATTCACCCGGATGCACCTTCCCAGTTTTCGCAAACTTGTGCTCGAGTTCTTCACTACATTGAACATTTTTGCCAATAAGATGTTTACTTGCCTACTTGGCGGAAACGAGATCCGGGGACATGAGTGCCTCTTTAAAGAAATTTCTGGTTTGCCAAGCAATGGCATCCACCCTTTTCCTCAAGAAGACAAATTCGACGTTGCTTCCTTTGGGGCCGGAGTGACGAGGGGTAATCCGTGGAACTACACCCGATATCAATGCACAAGGATTCGAGATGACGTTGTATACGTCGCTTACAAAATCCTAGCCCACATGGTTTTATGAAAGCAAGAGGCTACTAACGTGACCAAGCTAAAACTCTTCGTGCTTTGGTGCTTTCTTAATGGTTTCCGACCTCGACTCTACCCCCTCATTTTAAAAGGAATCCACAACATCATTGAGAAGAAGCCAGGAAATAGAATATCACTCCTTTCGTTTGCCCTGTTTGTGACCAGCCTCGCCCGTCACTTTGGGTATGACCTAACCGATAAATTTCTGGCACTTGGAAACTCCGCTCTCCCGATGGGCCCACGCAGCACATCGACTCGCGGTAGAGACCTCGGGAACGGTGGATCTTCATCTCGGCGCACCAAGGAAAATGAGGAGGCAACTACACACACCAAATCAGGACCGAATCCTGATTGGAATAAATTTTTTTGAGGAGAATCGGGATTTCCAGATGAGGATGTTCGAGAAACTCCAGCTTCTCGATGATAAGATTGACAAAAATCACTAAAGAAATCATCGAATCTTTCAGAAGCTAAACTCTTGTCTTTCCCGGCTCGAAGGGCATTTCACCGAAGACACCTCCTCTCATGCGTCTGAGTCCCAACCGGAGATGGACCTTGACGACAACCCTTTCGCCGAGTTTTAAAAAAAAACCTAATATTTTTTATTTCTCTTATGTGTTTTTGTTTTCTTTTCTTACAGGACCCTCTCGACTTCAAAGCCCGTTGGATGTTCTTTGACGCTCGAGTTATCACCACAAGAACGACCGTAGGGACCTTTCTCTTTCTCTTTCCTTTTACCATACTTTGATTTGTTTTATTTCTCAATGTGGACATTGTATAATTTAAGTGTGTGTGTGGGGGTGGGGGGTTGTCCTTGTTTAGTAACTCTTTCGTATGTTTGCTTGTGTATTTGATTTGAGTTGTGTGTATTTATATTGGCTTGAAACTTGACAAAGTGACATGGTTAGATGCTTTGGTTAGGTTGTTTAGAGTAATTGTGGGGAATGAAGTGTAAATAACCTATGAAGTGTTTTGTTCATTGTTCTATTCACGTTTCTTCCCAAAAGTCGAATACTCTCTACTAGCCCCATTTTCAAATACCCTCTATAGGAATTTGTGTAGTTTTTCTTTTTATGATTGGAGACGTTAAAAACTCCATGTGCGTATCGAAAAATATAATAAGTTGCATTTAGCAACATAAGATCGGAGTCAATGAACTCTCATTTTCGTATTATAAATATCGTGCTCGTTTAGTACCTCACCTTTATGGGTACTCTCAAAAAAATGAGAGAAAAAAAGAAAACGAAAAGAAAAAAAAAAAGTACAAGAAGAGAAATCCTTGTACAAGTGAGAATTTTATAATAAGTCGTGCAACCTTTGTACGCATTTTTATTTTTACTTTTTAGATTTTATTGTTAAAGAGGTGTATAGATGACTGGGCTAGTCGGGTGCCAACTTAGAGATTTGAGTGTGAATAAACTTTGGCCGAGTCATGGATGGGGGACGTACATGAAGGGAAACACATTCATTTTAGGCATTCAGAAGAAATTCTAAATTTCTTATCTCAACGTATCGTGCCGTCCTTTTAGTTGAGTTTCCAATCGATTTGATGCATTAACTACTTGAATCATTTGAATGCATTAACTACTCGAATCATTTGATGCAGCACCATGCTAATGTTGAAAGCCTCTGTCGATCGACCTGTCGAGGTTTTCTAGCCTCCATCAATTGACACCTCTCGTCGATACAACATCGATGGGTGCCTATCAGCCGAGAGCCATGCGTCACAATCGACCGACCACCGGCATCGATGGAGAACAACGTCAGAAACACCATCGATCGACGTTCATCATTTTTGTGCAAAATTACCATGATACCCTCCTCTGCCGACACTATTTAAGCATTGTTACTCTTCGATTGCGACAGACTGCGACGAGAACTAATTCTTAAACCTCTTTGGGTTTGACAGCCCAAGAGTATTCTTCATTTTCTACATTTATCTTCCCTTTCTCCATTCAAATTCCGGTTTTTCAGTTTTTAGTAGATTTTAGATTGTTAATCATTGCTCAGTTTTTGAACGTAATTTTTATTCTAATTAATTTAATTGCTCATTTGAACGATGATAGTCTCTTTTGTTAATTAGTAAGATTTCCCATTTCCTTTGTTTTATTATTATAATCTCTTGTTGCTTTGTTTATGTGTTTTGTTTTTGGGAATGTGATGTTCATGTTTTGGTAGTTCCTTTACTTGCAATGCTTGTGATTTTATATGTTTGATTTTCAGAAATTTATATGATTACAATTAATGTTATTCAAAGCTTATTTTCCATTGTAGCTTTATTCCAAGCCTTTTATATCTAATCACGTTTATGTCTGCATTGAATTTGAATTGATGCATTTCTTGATGAGTTGTGTTTAGAATTCATGGGTCTAGTGCCTAGATGAGTTTAGAACCATCAATTGACATTGTTGGGTGTTTAATCTACAAGTTGGGATTGACAAACTCAACTCTTAGATTAAGTGTTCGATGAAATGTCAATTGATCGTGGAGATGATTCTACAGCCCTAGACCCCCATTTTATCAATCTCTATCGATTTTATTTCTCATCGTTTAAATTACCATCTTAGATATCACAACTTTTCAAACCAAGACTTGATCGCGTTAGAATAGCTTCTTCCTTATTTACTTATTTATGAATCAAACACGAAAAATACCTCCGATTAGTTTTCCTCGAGAGAGTCGACTCGAGACAAACTTTCCACTTATAATTGCTCCGTTCTCTTTTGGACGAACTTTTTATTAATAAAAAGAAAGTGCAAAAAGTTCAATTCAACACACAAACATTAATAAAACTAGTAACTACTACTTCAAAACAGCCTGCACTCAAATTAACATTAGTGAATCTGAATCTGAAAAATGATTTATCAACGCAAAGTAACCAGCCAAAGCAATTTGAAGCAGGGCCATTTCTTTTAGATACTTTAGCTGGTAATGATAGAATTATCATCTCCCTCATCATTGTCGTCCCTAGAAGATGGGGGAGAATAGGGTGGTCCGAGCCCCCCCTGCTATGTTCACATCACCGAAAATAGCTCCCAAGTTATCAATATCTATTTTCTCACTTTCGGTATTTGAGAAAAGGTCATACTCATTTTCATAGTCTTCAATCAGTATTGGGTTCTCGGGGTTACCACCTGGAAGCTCCACAATCGGATCCTCGCCAAAGTCAATTTCAGCAGCATCGCCCCTAGAAAAGATGTCATTGCACTGGCGAAAAGATGGGAACCCATCAAGCCGAAAGTTGCATTAGATATCACTCTCCTACATCATTATATAAGTTTCATGTAATTAAATATGTACGAAAACACAACCGGAAGGAAATAAAAATTATAATTATAGTAGGAAATGTAATTTGTCTAGGAAGAAAATAAAAAAGGTTGCTGCTTAGTTAATTATATTAGTACCTCACCGATGTGATCATAGGATTCTGCCTTCACTATAATTATACCATACCTCTTATTTAGGCGAACCCTGGGCTCCTGATAGTAACTTACAAAAATGTTGAAGTGCGTGTGAAGCGTGTGAATCTTCGTTCAAACCCTTTCAACTGTGAATGCTTTGCCCAGTGCATCTGACAAGTCAAGAGCCAGTTCCAGCCAAATGCTGTTGAAAATGACAGGATCAGCCAAGCGCTCCTTGTCTTGGCAAATGTCAAAGAAAAAATGATAACATAAATCCTCTTCTTGCTCAGTCCAGTTAACACCTTACCGCATGTTACAGATACGTTAGTTCCTTGTGAGCATCATTCCGTAAGGCCTGTCAATGCAAGGTTGATTATACACCAAACCACATGTGAAATATATGGATCCAATAAGGACTATAATCGAATAATATATTATAAAAATAAGGTTTTATAGTTACATCAACCTCAACTTCACCCGTAGATGGATTTTGAAGACACAAAGCTGAAGCTATGGTTGTGTGGAAGTCTTGAGGTAGATATATGTGTCTGCACCTATATTTATATATACAACCCCAAATATTTACATTCCCGCAACATTAACTTCACACCTAACCCTTCACATCATCCATGAGTAAGAGGTCCTTAATTATTTGTGTATACGTTACAAAATGCATAATCATATCTTATTATAGTCAAACACTCAAAAATATTTCCTAGCCACTACCAAGCCTTGGATGTGACAAGTACAGAAGGTATTAAACCCTTTATTGCAGACGTTTCCTAAATAAATAACAGGTGCAAATGGAGGTTACATACTAGTAAATATAGAAATAATTACGAAGCATTAATAAAGTGAAAGTAAACTTTTATCTTTTGGTTCTGCTATCAAGTGAAGAGGATTCCACATGTGGAATAGGCTAGAATTGTAAAATGTCCAAAAAATTTATCCAATTGGATAGTAACTCTCGTTGTACTAATTATTTAATAAACTATCATTATTATAAAGTTATGATAATCATATACGTGCCCTTGGTGATACTTTTACCTACAATATTTAGGTCCATAGAATTCATTACCTTGAACATATTTATGCATTGTAGGGGATTGAGATAGAAGGTTACAAGTTAAAATAGCAAAACTATAGCTTTCATATTAAAGTTAGCATATTCATGTACTGCTTTCAGGCTATCTAAACCAAACCTAATAATCATAAACATTATGTCACACACTTACAATACTAATGTCCCAAAGTACATTATTACGAGGCCCTGTGCTTTTGAAAATTACCCAAAATGAATGACATTTTTAGACTGAGGGCAAACACAAAAGGCATGACATTACTACACAATACGACAACTAATACAAAGGGCCAGTAAAATGAAGAATGCAATATCCAAATTCAAACATAAGGCCGGGATCTGGATAACTTCTTTATTTCATTCATTATATTCAAAAATTTCCTTCGAGCATCATCTTCACCATAACCGCCTTGTACTCATCTGCAATGCTGGAGAAAAGATCCAGTTCATCATTATGCTTGCATAATTGCTTATAGATGCCCGGTTTTTTCTCGATGGTCATAAAATGCATGTCGGACAATGCATCAAAAACAACCTTGCGTTGTGCCTTCACATCCTATTGAAAACCGATTCATTGGGCAAAATCTCCAAGGCGGTCATCAGTTCGTGCGCATAAATTTTCCATCAGATCAAGAAAACGCTCTTCCATGGTGTCTTGGGCCTTTCTCTTCCGTGTCTTCTTCTTGGCATGTGCTGAGCTAGTATCCCCATTCATAGCTAAACCAGTATCCACACCATGGACTTCGCTCCCTTGGTGGGGGCTCATCGTTGAAGGGGTGTCAACTACAAGTGGTGATTCATCGTGAAGATCTTGTTCATTTACAGCATCTGAAAACCCAACAACATTTTCTCCAGTAGCATGACCTTTACCAAATATTTCGATCCACTCCTTGAAGAATGGCTAGGTTTTATACCTCATTGTCTTTGCATTAGGATCAACCTACTTATATATGGATGGCAAAAATGTTATTCAATTAGAACCTTACCTTAACAAAAGCTTTTAATTATACTCGCTCAGACAATAGTTACTTGTGGATGGATGTGTTTCATACCTTGATGTAGGCCCCCCAAACTGCATCATTATCCACGGTAATCGTGTTCCCATTGTCATTCCATCCAAATCCCGAATGGCTTTGCATTAAACTTAGTGTCCCGTAGGATTTCTTCCACACATGTATCATTGAAGTTATGTGTGGCTCCGCTTGTATAGCTGTTCCTGGAAACATTTGCTTCATATGCTGCTCTAAAAGGAGCGAATATCCTGATCTAAATTCATTATCTGATTTATAGCCTTTCACTAGAAGATCCTTCAAACCATTTATAAGAACCGACTCTTCTTGCAATTACCAAACACTCTTAATGCCGTGGGAAGAGGCTGGCCTTCCAATGCTAGCTGATGATTCCATTTTGGTATCTATATGAAATATATCTAATAATGTAATAATTATATATATATATATATATATACTATAGTATATATATATATATATATATATGTGTGTGTGTGTGTGTGTGTGTGTGTGTGTGTGTGTGTGTGTGTGTGTGTGTGTGATGCCGTGTTAAGAAGGACACAACCAATTAAATCAGTTCTTTGAACAACAAAGGAACACATTTCTAATTTGCAACAAACACTAGAGCACATACCCAAGTTTTGTGTGCAGGGTGTTACATGAATATATTACTGCCAACAAGTAAGACACCACTAAAATAACATATCTTTACGTTATAGTTACATGTAATAGACTATCAATATTAATAGTCAGAACATGAACGTAATCAAAGGAAAAGGAAATCAACACACCATCCACTATGTCTTTCACCACCATATTAAATGATTTTAAAATCCACCAGCTAATCATGTTATATAATAATAAATTGATTTGGAAACAAAGCCAACAGATCAATAAATACCCATATACTCATTATACATAGATATTGAGAAGAACTCTCTCCAACTACTCCACTCCTGGGAGGGCTCAACTTGGTCGATGTAATCGTCTGGCACTTCATCAGAATGTGCATCTCCCGTGGCAACATCTCCAAACTCGTGCTCCATCGGATCGACTGCCATTGAACTACGAATGAAATTGTGGAGTAGACAACATGCCATCATCACTTTATTTTGTGTTTTGATTTTGTAAAAAGAAGGACTTCTAAGAATGTCCCATCTCATCTTCAGGATCCCAAATGATCTTTCCACTACACTGCCTGTCTTAGAATGACGTAGGTTAAACAAATCTTTATAGTTTTGAGGGATCCCCACACCCATTGACCACTCGTCCATATGATACCTAACACCTCTGTACGGAGTGAGAAATCCCGGTCCATTAGTATACCCACAATCATAAAGGTAATAGTTTCCTGAAAACTTGAGTTTCGATTTATTTCTCAGAAATTTTCTGTTCAAGCTTTGTGTCATCAAATGTACCATTTATTCTCAATAATTAGCCTATGCAATTAAAATATAAAAATACTTCAAAAGTACATTTTATTTACCGATGGGTACTCGTAATCCATTGGGTCTAGTAATCGCATCACATAATACGTGACTATCTGCAGCAGAACCCTCCCAACCAGTCAGTATAAAAATATACTTCAGGGTCTCATCATAGACGCCGAGCACATTTACAGAGGTGTCACCCTTTTGGTTTTAGTATCGTGGCTTTTTGGTTAATGGCACACGCACTTCAATATATGTTCTACCTAACGCTCCTAAACATTCCTACGAATACGGACAAGCATGAATGAAGTTAAATATTGAGAACGTGAGAAATATTTCCCTAATAACCAATATAATTGACTATAGGTGTTTGGAATTGCATTTCTATTATTACCTTAAACCATTTCCAATTAGAATCAGTACATGAGTATCGATTGCAGTTGGTTGAATAGAGTTGGGCACAACGTCTAGAACACAGTTGAAGTATATACTAAAAGTGTGACTCGACCTTATGAAATAAATTTGACAGTCAAATTTCTTTTATGATGAGCCAAAACACTAAAAAACAAGGCTACTTGTTCGCTAACTGAGACATTTCATGAATGGACAAACCACGATGCTCTAGTAAATAACAAAACTGTCCGAATGCATTTCTATCCATTTGTAACGGTTCAAGACACGTTTTATCACTGATGCTGATGAGCTTGGACATGAGCTTAATCTAATCAGTAAGTTTATCAACTAACAACAGAGTGAAAGAGTTTCTTGTGAGCAACGACGTTTACGACGAGGTTCCATAAAGTTTTTTTTTTTGGTAAAAATGAACCATCGTGAAAAACTCTTTATTAAATTCATAAACTCATCAACAATGACAACCATTGCAGTCTCAGACTAATCACAATCCATAAATAACCCGTCTGAAATAACATTAGCCAGCACATAACTTAGTTTAAGAATTTGTAGCCAAATTTGTTCAGTTGAAGATAATGCCTTACTTTTAAGAACATACTATAATTTAGTACACAACATTCATGTACACAATATTATTCCTGATTACTGAAGTTTGATCCAACGGTTATGTGTTCAAACACATAGGTCACATATCGCAAACACTGTCATTTATTTGCAATCAATAAAATGAAGCATACAACTACCTTGTAAGGAAAAGTATCAATACCAGTCACGAGGAGGTTATACAGTCGACATTTGATTTCTTTTTTGTTAACTACACAGTAGTATACAAATAAGTAACAAAATATAGCATTATAAACATATTTGAATAGAAACACACCCGGATACTTCTTTTCAGTTTAGACTAGGGGTGGCAATAGATGACATGGCACGATAGCACGACACGAACACGACCTGATAAGAAACATGATTACAGAGACAAAGACACGACAAGACACGACACGACACGAAATGACATGAAACACGACAAGAAAAGCACGAAATTCTAAATTAAGTTAGGTTTACACTTATAGTTACATTTATGATCAAACAAGATAGAAAATAAAAAAACACGATAGTGAAACACGAATACGGCACGATAACCCGATTTGCCACCCCTAATTTAGACAATCACTCAAAGCCACACACTGTACTTTTTCTATTCAATTTTGAACATAGAGGATTACCGAAATCAACACACACAAGAATTTGACAACTAAATACTACTACCAAACTATATAAGAAAACTTATCCCTTTTACTTGAAAAGGAGAACGGTTGTCGATTCGGAAAAATTGTTAAGGCACTGACCACCAACCACTTCGAATTCCAATTTACCTGAAACAAAAGTAAGCAAACAGTTAAAAAAACCACCCTTAATCTAAACTCATCACGATGAATAACTATATCTACAATCGGTGGTAGAAATATACATATGATATCGCAATGTTTCTTCCCTAACAAGTACCCATCGAGATCAAACTTTGTCGTTGAAGGAGTAAAAGGCCATTGGAGAGAAATGAGCTACCTTGTTTTGGGTGTTGCTTGCCTACGTGATCTTATTAGGGTTTAGCCTTGGAGGTGTGTATTTATGATGGTGAAATTATAATTAATTGTGTATGTGAGGGCAATTAAGACTTTCGATAATGCAATTCAAGGTTCTTTTGTTCATTTCCTACGTTAGAGTATACAGATGATAATTTATCCCAGGGTAAAGGATGGGATACAATTATCCCCATTTCATGGGATTATAACGGGCCAGGAAACTGAATCCCATGACATAATCTCATATCTCAAACATTGGATTAGATGGGATAAGTGGCCTTATCAAGAGATAACCTATCCTATCCTCTGAACCAAACAGACCCTTAGGGTAATGCTTACCTGGATTAATTTTCTTGCATAAGATAATAATCTTACTGTAAAAAATAAGCTAATTAATTAATAAGTAAGAAAATATTTTTATTCTACTCATATCTAACAATATATATATATATATATATTAAAATTTATATGATATATATGGTGATATTATAAGAGTGAAGCTACATGAAACAATCACTCCTCTAACTTATGTATATGTTTCGCATGCTCCGTTTAATTCAAAATCCTCCAAACTTATGTGTCTGCTTTGTAAAAATAAATATTTTGGTGTTTCACTTGCTTATCTGTCATCCATACCTAATATCTACCTAATTTAATATTTTATTTTTATTGTACCTTGCCTAATTTAATAGTTTTTGTAATTATATTTTTTGAACTCAATATTTTCCTTTTATGTCTCCTAATATAAAAATATAAATAAATTATATATAAATAGTGAAAAATATCTAAATTAGTTAATTTAATTAAAAACAAATTACATATGAAGCAATTTTAATTACATGAAAAAAACTTAATTATAAAAATAATTAAATAAGTTGTATTTATTATAAAGGTTAAAACAATTTTATTTTAGAAATTTCAAATATTTTATATTGGTAAATTATGAGTTATTTTTAATAATCTAAATATATAACTAAATATTAGTAATGAATTCAATCTAAACATAAAAATATAATATTAATAATAATAATAAATACTAATTAGACACCGGTACAATGCGACACAGATTGAGAGTATGTCATCTTTTGAATTTTTAAAGCATGTAACTAATAGTAATTATTAATGAATTTAATCTAAATATTAAATATAAAATAATTTAATAATGATAATTAATGTATAGATGTTAAACACGAGTTGAGAATGTGACTACTATTGGATTTCCCTAAGCATGTAAATAAAAGTATTAGCGAATTTAATATAATAATTAAAATATAAAATTACTTAATATTATAATAATTAATAAATAAATTAGGCATGTACAAGGCACGGGTTGACGTATAATTTTCTTGTGGTTCGAATGCTTACTTGGAGAATTTCGGAGGTTTGGAGACTACTAAAATACAGACATTCTAATATCTACCTAATTTAATATATATTTTTTTTTATATTCTGCCTAACGTAACCTTTTACTTTTATTATATTTTTAATAATCTTATTTTATTATATTTTGCCTAATTCAATATTTTATACTTTTGATATAAAAATAAAAAGTCATATATAATTAGAAAAAGCAATCTAAATTAGTCATCTTAATTAAAAGATAATGTTAATTAAAAAAATTATGAAAATAACTTAATAAGTTGTATTTATAATAAAAGTTAAAATAGTCTTATTCTTAAAATTCCAATATAAAATATAAGTAAATTACGAATTATTTGCAATAATCTAAGTATGTAACCAAATATTATTAATGAATTTATTCTAAATATAAAATATATAAAATTATATAATAATAATAATTAATTAATATTGACTAGACACCGGTACTCACATGTTGTGAATATGACATCTTTTAAGAGTTTTAAAGTATGTAACTAAAATTATTAATTAATTTAGTCTAAACATAAAATATAAATATATTTAATAATAATAATAATTAATTCATATAACTTGGACACGCTTTGAGAATGTGACAAAATTTGGATGTTTATATGTATGTAAAAAATCATTAACGAATTTAATATAAATATTAAAATATAAAATTATTTAAAAATAAAAAATAATAGTTAATAAATAGTGATTATATATCGTTACAAGACACGAGTTGATAATATGGTATATTTTAAAATTTTGTTTTGATAAATCTCGTGTAATATATGGGTGTTAAAATGGTTTGTTTGAAGCAAAATTAAGTTGCACAAGGTAATTTATATCTAATTATAGTTATAACCTTGGTATAATATATGAGTTGAATAATATTAAGAAAATACAAATTTTATATCCACATTTAATCATGTATTTATTTAAAAATAACATAATATGTACGGTAAACTTTGATATCAATTAAATATATAAGTAATAATTTAAATAGATACTTTTAGAGTGAGAAATTTTATTATTGAATGATAAAAAMAATGGTATCTAATAAGTTCTACCTACTATTGGATTTGAACCAATGACTCCCGCCGTATGAAAGCAATACTCTAACCACTGAGTTAAGTAGGTCATTTATCATCCCCAAAAGAACCAAAGGGTTCCCGTCGATAAATTATAAATATCATATTCCTTATAAGCAATAATAATCTAAGTAACCGTAGTAAATGAATAACATGGCTAACAATTAATCAGTTTCTAGTTTAGAAAATCAAATTAAGTTATGATTAATCAGTGACTTGAACTTTATATTATATACAATATTTAAAATATCCAGTTATACCAACTCTAATATAATTATATAAATTAGGAATTATACTAAATTTAATGTAGTTAATTTTAAATTACTATATATTGAGTTTGGTACTATGAATGTTGTTAACAATGAGAAATAAACTACTAATATTTATATATTTAGTAAATATTGTTTATAATTATAATTTTGAAAGTTATTATATTATAAAGTTATTATATAGCATAATAAACCTAGTATATATTGAGTTTAATGTAATTCTAAAATAAATCATGTTACATTCAAGGTTATTTCAATGATACATTAATAATAATAACAAACAATATAATAGTAATATACTATATATTTAATGAATATATAAATTAGATTTCTAAAAAAAATGTACTACTAATATTTTAAGTTATTATGTTACATGTGAAGTCATATATTCATATATTTAATGAGAATATAAAGTAGTAATATAATTGAGAATAGTTAATACAGTAAGGGTTATGTTACATTCGAAACTATTTCTATGATACGTTGACAATAATAATGACATATAAATTACTAATGTTTAATAAACATATAAATAAGATTTTTATTTTATTTTCGTGGTTGTTGATATTTAAGTTGAGTATTACAAGTAAAATGCATTATATGTAGAACTTATTTCAAATAATATATTTTCAATAATCTAAGTATTATAAACTGAGTTTAATTCCTTTTTTCACTAAAATAAATAAATAAATAAATAAATAATTCATTCATTTAATAGCAATCAAAGTATGAATTCTTTACGTACAAGAATCCATTGTACCACATGTATCCAATTTTTTGTTATAAGAATGGGTTAAAATTAACATAAAAGAAATACTTATTGTAAATAATTATTACAAAAATTTAGTAATGAAAAAAAACTCAAGAAAATCATATATGTTTCAAAATAATGGAAAATAAATCTCATTTTTTTTAAAAAATATAATAAAAATACAGTTAAAATCTAAATACTTATTTAATAAAGACGTGAACTAAAAAAAACTTAGAAATATTAATAAATAATAAGATAAATTAAAAAAACTATAAACTCAGTTAAAAAAAAATATTTCCTCACTCGTAAATAGATATGCTTATGGTTATTTCACACATTTTAAGAAAATGTTGATTAATATAGTTAAAGTATTGTTCCATCTATACCCCTAAAGTTAATTAATTATTTATTCATTGTCTATTGGATTTTCATAATAGTTATTTAGGTAAATGGGATAGTGCGATAATTATAGGGGTATGTATGAAAATAAAAAAGTAAATTTAATTAACAAGCCTATTGGTACGACCTGATCTGATGGCAAGGCGTAAAATAGGTCTAGTTGGGATGAGCTGAACTGATGCCCTAAGAGAAAGGGAGGAAATGAGCCCTTAGCCTTATAAGAACTATCCTGACCTGATCTAAAGCCTTGAACACGATTTTAGAAGATCAGGTTGAGAATTTAGAGAAGTAGCGATAGAATTGATCTGTTCTCTGGGAATAAACTTCCAGGTCATGTCGTCCTGAATAACGGCCCAAGATTCGCGGGTTTGTTTCCGAGATCTCGGAGAAATCCCACATGATGAGGGTTATAAATATCCCAGTACAACAGCTGTGTAAGGTATGACTTCTGTGACATTTTGAGCATTCTAACTTGAAATACTCCGATAAGAAAAACTACTTAATTGACTTAAGCATCAGAGAGGTTTCCACCGAAAATCCCCTGGTGGTCCTTTCTAACGTGTTTTTGGTGGAGCAGGTCAGGATATTCAAGGAAGAAGCAGGTGTTTGTGGTTTCATTATTTTCAGGGTAAAACAATTGGCGCCGTTCGTGGGAAAGGTGGAACAAAGCTAAGGCGTGATAAAGAAGCATGGCATCAGACGGACTCAGGCGAAACCTGGTGGCGGAGCTGGGCGGTACGCCAAGTTTTACTACGATAACAACTAAGCCTGGCGCACCGCAACCCCCTCTAGAAGGAGCCCCACAAGCTGAGGGTGGATCACTGAATGACTCTTTCCTGAGGCAATTATCTGACCTCATCAGTAAGGCGGTGGAGGTGGCTGTAGAAAAGAAATTTGCTGAACCTTCGTCACCTCCCCCCAAAGTAACCCAGCCGCCGGAGAAGGAGCCACCCCGGACTGCCCAGCGCATGGCCAGAGTCCCCACCCAGAAAGAGGAGGATAGCTTTTCTGCCTCAGATAGCGACACTTCGAGCAAAACCAACCCAGACCTCACAGAGCAGATGCAGAATTTGCAGAGGGAGGTCAAACAAAAAATGGTGGGCGCGACCACATGCCAAGCACGGAGAAGCACGCCATTCACAGAGGCTGTCATGAGGGATGATCTACCGGACTCTTACCGATCCATGGTTTTTGAATATAATGGGACAACAGATCCGTGGGATCACTAGAGCCGATTCGAGTTCGTAGCTACCTTACACAAATTTTTTGACGCTGTTATGTGCCGGGTTTTCTCCACGACCTTCACAAAATCATCTCAGCTCTGGTTTAGCTAATTGCCCCTCTGATCTATAAAAAATTCTGATGAGTTCAGCTCTGCATTCCTGCATCAGTTCACTAGTTGCAGGAAGTATCAAAAAATGCCGCTGGAACTGTTCGGTCTGAAGAAAAGAGAAGGTGAAAGTCTGGGCGGATATATCAAGTGATTTACAGAGGCTAAATTGGAAGTGCCATCAGCATCTGAGGAACTCTTGGTGAATGCTTTGGCCCAGGGGATCAGGAAGGGGGAGTTCTTCCAATCGCTGGTAGTTAAGCCAGCGCTGAAGTTTGGCGAGCTCCTTGAAAGGGCAAAGAAATATATCCACTTAGAGGAGGCTTTGAGAATGAAAGATGATGGGGAAAAGCGGAGAGAATGACCTGACAAATAAGGTAAAACTTTGGTTAAGAAGCCTAGGACTGACCTGGTGGGAGGTCGTCCTCGGTTTGGTCGATACACCTCTACCTTCACCTCATGGAAAAATCCTGCAGGCTATTGAAAGACACCCCGATATTAAATGTCTGAGAACATATACTCAAAAGCCGTGAAAGGAGAAGTCCGATCAATTGTGCCAATACCATACGAATATGTCACGAAACAGATCAATGCACACACCTGAAAGATGAGGTAGAATGAATGGTGCAGGCAGGGCATATCAAAGAATTTGTGCGGACAAAACAGGAAGGATCCAGATCTGACTCTTATAAGAGAGATCGATATCAAACGACCATGCATGAGTGGGGTGGTAATTGGGAAAATATGCAGAGGGAGAACCCATCTCAGGAGATTATAGGAGAGATCCAAATGATGACAGGTGGAGAGTGGGATGAGCATTCACGACGCAACCAGAACAGTTATGTACAGGCTGCGAAAGGTCTGTCAAGAAAAGGGCAGGAGGTAGGATAGTTAGTCCCGAGCCCGAACATTTATCTTGGCTTAGAGGATGAGAACGACATCTTGGCACCCCATATGGATGCTTTGGTGATAACGGCTACTATAGCTAATTATAATGTGCGAAGAATCTTTGTGGACATAGGAAGCTCGGCAAATATTTTATTCTACGACTGCTTTAAGAAGCTAAACCTGGACTTGGAGTTGGAGGAGGTTACCACCTCATTAGTAGGTTTTGCTGGGGGAGCACTTCGCCCATTGGGAGTAGTAAATCTCTTAGTCACGTTGGGGGATGAGCCGTTCAGGAAGACTAAATCAGTGCGCTTCCTGGTGGTGGATGCACTATCTTCATACAATGCTATGCTCGGCCGGCCATCTTTAAGTCAGTTCCAAGTGGTGATCTCTGTATACCATATGAAAATGAAATTCCCTATTCAAGAAGGTTTAGGTGAGGTTCGAGGAGATCAATATGCATCTCGTAGGGCATATGTGGGCAGTATTCGAAGAGATGAAGAGATAAGGAGATCCAAAAAACCCAGGACAGAGATGACTGCGCGTGAGCTAGATCTGTGATTCAAGCTTTTGTGTGCCTACTTAATAAATAATTGTCAGATGTTTAAAGCTTGCGCGCAAGAGTACGAGTTCGCATGTAGGTTGGTAAGCTGAACTGAGTCGATTCACGAGGAACAAACAATCGGAATCTCAAATGTTTGTTTAATCACAAGTAACACGTACATACACAATTGGGGGAGGGGGTTGTTGTTGTTGTTTATAACTAAGAACTTGAAAAGCATTAAAATAATTTCAACTAATTAACTTGAACTAATTAATTACTAGAAATCGAAAGCATAATCAACTAAGGGCAATGAACTAAATTAAACATAAACGAACGTAAGCATGAACGTAGTTAAAAAGCATGAACAAGTTCTTATTTCATAAACCAAACTACTAAGCATGAATTTAACTAATGAACTTGAAAGTAACAAAATTTTTAATCATACTATTCGAAATTCCAATCCTCAACATCAATAATTACAATCCAAACAATAGTAATAACTAACATGAACGAATTTTAATAGCTTCAACGTAATTAAATCTCCAATAACAAAGCATGAAGTAAATAAAATGAAAGATGAAAGATTAAGAGTTTAATTATCCAAAACATCCACAACGTCAAGCATAAAGTCACTCAAAACCCGGAAATGAAAACAATAGTCGAAAAGCATGAATTAACGAAAACCAAACTAGAAAGCGATTAAAAGTTCAAGAATACTTATTGGAACTAAGAAGTGCACCAGCTAATCCGGAGAGAAAGGTGGATCTTGGTCGAAGAATGAATCGCATGCTAACGAACGGAGCTTGGAACTTGCAATCCTTGTGTCTTCGATCTTGATCCAAAAGCTACGTATTAGATGATGGGAACAAGTCTCCTCCGCGTCTAAGAACCCTAGGAATGTGTGAAGTGTCCTCCAAAATGGATAGGGTAGGGTATTTATATTTTTCTCAAGTCTTGGAGCACAAGTTAGGGTTAAAAACCGAATCTGGGCCCAATAACGGTAGGCTTAGCGGTAAGAGTTACCGCTACAACTACTGTTAACTACTCGCTGAGAGTCTCTGTCTATCCTTAGCGGCTGGGGTAGCGGTCAGGGGACCATTAAGCCTGCCGCTAAAAATCTTTGTTGCCTCCTAACAGTTGGACTAGCGGTAAGGTCACCGTTAAGTTCACCGTTAACTTGATGGGTAATATATATGTGTATGCTCAAAATCACTCGAGAATTTTTTAATGGGGACGTGTTTAAACTCAAATCATCAAAATACATGCACAATAAATAAGAACCAAAAATTAAAAACTTCTCATCGCGTTTAAGTGTGTCATTAACAAAGAATCAGAAAATGTCCTTTCGGGTTGTAATGTAGTCTCTTTGGACGGGTATGGAATTTATAAGTCGTGTGGCTAATTCATGATCTAACATGATCAATAACTCACCAAACTATTCTAATCACGAAGAAATGTGCTTCACCTCATTCAAACGAAACCTTACTAAACACTCATAACGTAGCCTTTATACTTCGGCTATTTCTCAACTCGTAAATCTAAACCGACTTCTAAACAAAACCACTCAAACAACATAGAAGCCTAAGATAAGCTTCTTTTTTTAAAACACAACTCTTGCCTCTTAAACATTAGGATTTTAGAAAATACACAATAAAATACAAGCCTTTATAAGCGTAGGCAATGACTCAACATGATTTACCATCCATCTTATTATTTTTTTTATGGATGGTGATCCTTTATTACAATCTTTCATAATCCCTAATCAAAACTCCAAAACACAAATAACCAACAAAATAACTAACTCTTACCCCACGCTTTTAATGACGTAAGAGTCGACTTAAAAACACTCATGGCTATAGGAAATGGATATTTGGCTACGATTGGATCATTCGTAATTTATAGTAGCTAATTGTTTCACCCAGAAAATAACCAAAATCAAACTAAACTATTCCCCTTACAAATGCTCCGATGCTTAAGTCAGTTAGGCGTATCGTGTATCTCAATGAGCAAATAAAAGGAATGCACAGGAATGTCATACCTCTCTCAGCCTTGGGGCTGAGCTATTTATAATTTTCCCTAGTGGGGACCTCTTCCGGGATCCTGGAAACAGAATCCGTAAATCCCGGGCCATTACGCAAATAATCACGACAAGTGGTCCCACCTGTTCACTTCTAGGAGGCCAGATTGCCTGGTCTCCCATAAGCTTGTCCTCCTGTAATCATTTATCAGAGGATTCGTATCAGATCAGGATGTTTTTCTTGACTCTAGGCCTCTTGACCTAAGTCTTATCCGAGAATTTTAGGTCAGATCAGGATTATCCTGAGCTAGGGTAATTCCCTCCTCATCTCAATCTATTTTCCTGACCTCCTCTGGGAAAGTCAGCTCAGAACCTCATGAGGGCAGAGCAGGTCAGGCCCCTGGGCACTTTCTTAGTGATCCTTGACCAAGTCTACCCCAATCTAGATCGGCCTACTCAGGTCACATCAACTTGTTCCCCCCCCGATATGGTTGGGGTAGATCTGTAAAAACTTTAGGGCTTCTTTTAAGAGTAGTTAGGGCTTCACATGTCTTCCCAAATTTCCGTATCTGTATAAATCCCGAAAAATCCGCCAAATGATCAGGTTTAATTATTGGCATTATTGGTGATGATACATATCCAGAGACGGTTACCACATCGACATGTCTCCTCAAGTTCTGTACCACTGATAGGTCAGCGATGGTTACCATACCCAGTAACAGTTGGCATTCCAGATCATCACCTAGGTTACTGTTCATCTAATAGGAATTAAATGCGGGAATCTTGCTTTTTCCTCGATTTTCATTTTTTGAAAATCTCTTCTTCCTTTTATTCCCGCTGTCCTCTCTTTCTTCCTCACTTTTCATCTTTTCAACTTCACAAATGCATTCGCTCTCTGCCTTTTCTCCTTGGCGCTTCAGTATTATCTCCAAGCTTATCATTTTCCGATCATCTTCATCACCAGGTATTTCTTCCTACCATTATTAATTTTCCAATAATGTCAAGGCCCTCATCTTCCTCGTCTATCGACTTTTCTTCTACCCACTCTTCTACCGCCGATTCTTCTGCTGCCCCTTCTTCTCTGGTGACGTCGGCTCCATCGTCGTCATCATTCGAGTACCCCCCTTACATCCCCTACCGACCATATGTTTGCTCCATTCTTAGTGATAGCATGGTGGATAATCTGAAATATAAATACCAGGTGCCGGAGGAGTTCGAATTGGTTAACCCCTACGGCGGCATAATGGCATATCAGGCACCGGTGGGCCACTTGACCTTCTTCATTGACCAATTTCAGGCGGGTCATTGCCTTCCGGTGAACCCCTTGATTCTAGAGATAACCCGGTTGTATAGAATCCCGGTTCACCAATTTGTTCCTAATTCCTTTAGGATCATTATGAGTTATAGCCTGGCAATGCAATACGCTGGTCTGGATCCAACAGCCCAAACCTTCTTCCAGCTCTTCCAAGTTAAGAGCTCTGCAGCAGGCTATTTTTACTTGTGTGCCAGGACAGGTGTTCGGTTCCTCACCGGCATCCCCTCTTCCAATAAATCCTGGCATAAATTTTTTTTCTTCGTTCATTGCTCCAAGGATTGGGGCTTCCCTCCCCAATCTATTGAGAAATTGCCAGCTCAGCAGCATCTATAAGTAAGAGACAGATCTCCCCGCCTTAAAAAGATAATTTCTATTTTAAACGAAAATGTGTTTCTTCTTTCCCAACTTCTCGTCTCATTCACCATAGATTTCTTCAATGATCAGGAGGAGAACAACCCTTTAATCCCCAAATTGGTAAAGAACATTGACAGTCCTGAATTTTTATGTTTTGCTTGACTTGTATTTTATGCTGGTTTTGGACTAACTTGTCCCCATTTCCTTAGAAAACATGATGCACAGAATCATGGCTGCTTGCCAAAGGGGCACAGCCGCAGGGTCAGAGCAACAGGCTCTGACAGCTGAGCCTTCTCGAGCTGAGGCCAGTGGATCAGGGACTCCTCAGGTACTTCCTGAGCCTGAGGTGGAAGTTATCATCCCCTCAGACTCAGGGAGTTAGGATTGCGACCCCGAACGACACTTGGTTCAACAAGCCTATCCTGAACTACCCTGTCCCTTGGCTGTTCAGTTCATCCAGGGGTAGTGCCCAAGTGCAGATAGGGCCACTCTGGAGAAATGGTACAACCCGGACCTCATCGAGTCCCTGTGCTAGGACTAGGCGAGGGTAAGTCACTCTTCACCTACTTCCTCTTTTCACTTCCCATTTTATCTTGTTAAGTCTCCTTCTTCTTTTAGGCGACATCCAAAAGGTCCATTTTGGTTGCCAGGGCTAAGGGGGCCCTGATGAACGCTGACCTGGCCAAGGAGCATGAAAGATTGAAAGAGAAAGAGAAGAGGCTGGGCGACCTGTGCAAGGAGAGAGGCACGAAGCTGAAGAAGGTGGAGCAAGAGCTGGAGGAAGTAAAGAAGGCAGAGTAAAAAGTTCTGGAGATGGCTAGGGCCGAGGCGCGGGATGAAGCTTTGGCTGAGTCCAGGAGCCTGGCAGACGAAGCGGTGGCTCGGGAGCGAGAAGAGTGGAAGACAGAGTTCTTTAACTCTGAAGAAGGATTGAGGCTGATTCAACTCAGCAGAGACGTTACCCACCGAGCTTTCCTGGGCTCAGAACAGCTCTACCATCTACTGGCTCCAGAGGTGGAGGTGTATTACCACCTTGCTTAGATGCTCAGGCAAAATGGGCCCAGGAGAAGCCCACGCTTCCCTTCGACCGTACAGAGCCTTTGAAGCAGCCACCTGAGCCCACATCCTTCTTCTAATCTCCCGAGCAAGACCGGCTACACAGGCTTGACACTCACGAGTTTGCTGGGCACATTCTCGCGGCCTTCAGTGCTCCTACAACTTCTCCAAAAGCAGCTCAGCCAGATCCAAGCTTGGACCTTGCTTTAACCACTTCTACTCCCTCCCCAACCTTCGCCAGTCTGGGTGAGCTGCCAGGAGGGGCTTCTCCTGGTGATCTAGCAGAGGATGCGGTAGAGCAGCTCGCGGAGGAGTTAGACGCCGGGATTTAGGTTAACTCTGCTAGGGTTGCCCTTTCTCGTAGACAGATCTATTTATTTTTTGCCTGTGTGGCTGATATGTTCTTTTATGCATCTCTTGTCTGCTAAACGAATTTGTCATGTAGCGACTTTTTAATTTAGGGTTTCTTGGTTTCACGGAAATCCTAGTACTTTTATTTGTAATGTCACGTGCTCCTCTTTTCTTTATATACGCGCATTTATAATTTGTGTCTTTCAATTTCATCACGGCTTCTCCTTCCCTGCTTGAGGAGCTTGATACCGTAAGGCAAAAAAACCTTTCTCTATTTGCTGAGAATTTCAAACTCACTGATAAGATGCTAACCCTCTGGGAAAAAATCTCCCACATGTGCCGACTCCGAGAGAGGAAAAGGCAGAAAAAATACCAACACAAACGAAAGTGGGTTGAACTTCGTCAGCTTAATTGCCAACTGGAGGAGGAAAAAGATGATCTGACGGAGTCGGTAAGCCAACTGACCATTGCTGACAGCGAGGCTCATGCTATTTCCGAGCGAGATGACAGGTACCGCCAATGCTTCCATGAAACAGAACGTGAGCTATGGCGTGTTCGTCGGATTCTAGCTTCTGACAGGAGAGCTCCTACTTCTCATGGATGAATTTTCTGGGCTTTCTTTGGAATTTTATTTTTCTGCTTCTTGTTGCACTTGTAATCAAACTCGCCAATTTTCCATTTTTATAAGAAGGCGTATGCATTTCTCTTTTGATGTATTTCAAGAATTGTGGCCTCAGTCCCTTTCCAGTCCTGCCTTTTTCCGACCATCAGGTCAGGAGAATTAGGACATCCATACCTTATTCAATCCTGGCGTTAAAATTTCAAACAGACAATCAGGTCAGGAATTTCATGGGCGTCTGCCCTTAGCCAATCCTGGCGTAAAAATTTTAAACTGATAACCAGGTTAGAAATTTTATGGGCATCTGCCCTTAGCCAATCCTGGCGTTATAATACTAACAATCAGGTCAGGAATTTTATGGGCATCCACCCTTAGCCAATCCTGGCGTTAAAATTTTAAACTAACAATCAGGTCAAGAATTTTATGGGCATCCGCCCTTAGCTAATCCTGACGTTATAATACTGACAATCAGGTCAGGAATTTTATGGGCATCCTCCCTTAGCCAATCCTGGCGTTATAATACTGACAATCAGGTCAGGAATTTTATGGGCATCCGCCCTTAGCCAATCCTGGCGTTAAAATTTTAAACTAACAATCAGGTCAGGAATTTTATGGGCATCCGCCCTTAGCCAATCCTGGTGTTATAATACTGACGTCGTCAGGAATTTTATGGGCATCCTCCCTTAGCCAATCATGGCGTTATAATACTGACAATCAGGTCAGGAATTTTATGGGCATCCGCCCTTAGCCAATCCTGGCGTTAAAATTTTAAACTAACAATCAGGTCAGGAATTTTATGGGCATCCGCCCTTAGCCAATCCTGGCGTTAAAACCTGTACAAAGCAAAGACATGTGAAACATGATTTTTATAAATATTTGGCTATTTTTCATACATAATATTTTTCGCAAGTTAGCTATGTTCCAGGCTCGTGGTAGTTTGATCCCATCTAACTATTCCAACTCATACGCTCCACCCTGTAGGATTTTTGTAACTTTGAAAGGCCCTTGCCAGGAAGCATCCAACTTTCCTTTTGCTTTCCCTAAATCATACCTGCGAAGGACAAAATCTCCCACTTGGAAATGTCTTTTGATTACAGACTTATCATAGGCTGCTTTGACTCGCCCCCTAATGTGCTCCATTCTGACGGAAACTCTTTCCCTCTTTTCCTCTACCAAGTCCAGGGCATCCTTTATCAATAGCTCATTTTTCTCCTCAGCAAAGTTCAGAACTCTATGGGTTTCCATACTGATCTCCGCAGGGACCATAGCATCCATGCCATAAACCAGACTGAATGGCGTTTCTTCGGTGCTCTCCTTAGGATTAGTCCTGTACGCCCACAAGATTGAACTGAGCTCCTCTACCCACCTGCCTCCTGATCTCTCTAAGCGTGCTTTGGTTCCTTGTACGAGGATGCGATTGGTCACTTCAACTTGGCCATTGGCTTGCAGCTGGTAAACATATGTGAAATGTTGATCAATTTCATCTGAGCACACCAAGCTCTGATTCTGGCCCCCATGAACTGAGCGCCATTATATGAGACTAAAACCCTAGGGATGCCAAATCGACAGACTATGTTTTTCCACAAAAAACCCATTACCGCATCCTCTGTAATTTTTGCCACAGCTTCAGCCTCCACCCATTTGCTGAAATAATTGATGGCCACAATTAGGAACTTCTTTTGGGCAGGGGCTGTGGGGAACGGTCCTACCAGGACTATCCCCCATTTTGCAAACGGGCAAGGAGAGCTCATTGTCATGAGCTCCTCCGCAGGCCTGTGTATCAAGGGTGAGTTCTTCTGACACTTATCACATGCCCGGACAAGATCCTCTACCTCCTTCCTCAGTTGTGGCCAAAAGTAGCATGCTCTCAAGATCTTGCTTGACAAGGCTATGGCACCCATGTGATTGCCACAACATCCCTCATGGATTTATTTAAGTACATGGGTGCCCTCCCCTAAGCTTAGGCACCGTAAAAGGGGCTGCCTAAACCCCCTTCGAAACAGCTCTCCCTTAATCAAGCAAAACTGGGATGACCTGGTCCTTAGTTTCACTTCTTCTCTCTTGCTCTCCGGAAGCTCCCCTTTCTCCAGATATTCTTTGATAGGAGAGCACCAATCTTCTCCTTCGTCCACTGAGCATACTTTTTCTTCTCCAAATTCTTGATGTGCCATTAACAAAGTGATCATTCTTTCCTGATAATCCACTGCTGAACTAGCCACTTTAGCTAAGTAATCCGCTCTCGTGTTTTCTTCTCTGGGGATTTGGAGGACAATTAGAGTCCCCATGGCACTAGCTAACTCCCGAAACTGGGCTAGGTATTTTTGTATATGCTCGTCTCTTGTCTCGAATTATCCATTTACCTGCCTACATATGAGTTGCGAATCCACTCTTGTGCATACCTGCTCAGCCCCCAAACCCTTCGCCATCTGAATTCCCCTCAAGAGAGCTTCATACGCTTCCGCGTTATTAGACAAGGGATAGTTCATCCGTATTGCATACTCAGTGGTTACACCTATCGGGCCAGTCAACACTATGCCCGCACCACAGCCTAGGCTTCCTACCGAACCATCTGTATAAATTGTCCACTCCTTCTTGTCCTCAGGAGAGCTGGTCATTTCTTGTATAAAATCAGCCAACGCCTGGGATTTAATTGCTGTCTTTGCTTCAAAAGTAATATCAAACTCACTAAGTTCAACTACCCATTTAACCAGTCATCCTAAGGCCTCCGGGTTATCCATGATGTCTTTCAATGGTAGGTTGGTCCGCACTACTATGCTGTGTGAGAGAAAATAAGGGCGCAACTTACGTGCTATCTCGACCAGGGCTAGCATTGCTCACTCCACCTCCACATATTAGAATTCAGCATCATGCAGCACTTTGCTCCAATAATATACCGGCTTCTGCATTTTGCCTTCCTCTCTGAGCAAGACCGAGCTCACAGCCTGCTGCCCGACAGACAAGTATAGGATTAGAGGTTCACCCTGAACTGGCTTAGTGAGCAGTGACATGCTAGCCAGGTGCTCCTTCAACATCCGGAATGCCTCCTGACACTCCTCATTCCACTGAAACCGAGATTTTTTACGCAAGGCCTGGAAGAAGGGTAGACTTTTCTCAGTTGAGAGCGAGACGAACCTGCTCAGAGTGTCAATTCGGCCCTCCAGGCACTGCATCTCCTTGACATTCCTTGGGGCCTTCATGTCCATGATGGCTCTTACCTTCTCTGGGTTGGCCTCTATTCTCTTCTCTGTAACCATATACCCCAGGGATTTCCCATCTCTTACCCCAAATGCACACTTTTTGGGGTTGAGCTTCATCTTGTATCTTCTCAAGGTGTTAAAAGTTTCCCTTAGATCATCTACACACGAGGCTGACTTGACGCTCTTGACTAAAATGTCGTCAACGTATGCCTCCATGTTCCTTCCCAGCCAAGCTTTAAACATCTTATCCACCAATCGCTGATATGTGGCGCCCGCATTCTTGAGCCCAAACAGCATGACCACATAGCAATAGGTCCCCTTTGGGGTTATAAAACTGACCCGCTTCCAGTCCTCCTCAGCTAGCCTGATCTGATGGTACCCTTGCGAGGTGTCCATCATACTTAATAGCTCACAACCAGACATGGAGTAAACCAATTGGTCTATCCTTGGCAACAAGTAATGGTCCTTAGGGCAGGCACGATTGAGATCCCGAATATCTATACACATACGCCAATCTTCTGGGTTTTTGGGGACCAACACCGCGTTGGAAAGCCACTAAGGGAATTGTATTTCTTGAATGTGCTTAGCTTTCAATAACTTCTTGACTTCAGCTTCGATGATTGCCTCCTTTTTAGGGCCAAAGTTATTCTTCCTCTGTTTAACTGGCTTTTCTCCAGGGCTGATATTGAGGCGGTGTTCAACGACTGCTGGGTCTATCCCCACCAGATCTTGAGGAGACCACGCAAAAATATCAGCATTGTTTCTCAAAAATTGGACCAGGTCCACCAGAATTTCTGGGCTCAGGGTTGTTCCCACTCTCATAACTCTACTATCATCCCCTGGGACCACCTCTACCATCATCAAACCCTCCTCTCGCTGAGCCGGCTCTACCATCTGTGTCATGGCCGTATTCATTATGGTATCGGCAGGATCGGTCAGATCTTTCATTCCGCGGTTTTTGAGAGTAAGTTTTAGACCATTTGAGATCAGGGTGCCGTTCTATTGCTTGCAAAATCTCTCCCTGAGGTGCTTCCAGGGCTGTGTATCGGTCAAAACGAGGTTGTCCCCCTACCGGATATGGCTTGGAGTTTTTCATCGGCACCCTTTCCTCCCTATCAGGTCGGTCCCTTTTCTTCTCTCCTTCTTCCTTGATCTTCAAGGCTTCCTCCAGGTGAATGTATTTTTTTGCTCATTCCAAGAGCTCTCCAAATTTCAGCGCTGGCTTCACGACCAGCAACTGAAAAAATTCTCCTCTCCTGAGCCCCTGTGCTAAAGTGTTAACCAGGAGCTCCTCAGATGCTGATGGCACCTCTAGTTTCGCATCTGTGAATCGCTTGATGTATGCACGTAGATTTTCATTTTTCTTTTATTTCAGGCTGAACAATTCCAGCGGTATTTTTTGGTACTTCCTGCAGCTAGTAAATTGGTGCAGAAATGCCGAGCTGAATTCATCAAAGTTACTTATAGAGCGCGGGGGAAATTGGCTGAACCAGAGTTGGGCCGACTTTGTAAAGGTCATCGGGAAGACCCTGCACATGACAGCATCAGAAAACTTGTGCAAAGTAGCCGCGATCTCAAATCGGCTTAGGTGATCCCACGGACCTGTTGTCCCACTGTATTCAAAGCCCATGGACCGGTAAGAAACCGGTACATCGTCTTGCATGACCGCATCCATGAACGGGTTACCCCTTTGCGCTGGCACCATGCTCGCATTCGTCATTCTTCTCTTGACCTCCATGACCTCTTTCTGCAAGTTTTGCATCTGTTCAGTGAGGTCTGGGTTGGTTTGGCTCGATGTTTCACTTTCAGAAGCGGAGAAATTCTCTTCCTCCTCCTGGAGAGGAGTCCAGACCGTGCGCTGGACACGCGGTGGTTCCGTCTCTGGCAGCAGGACTGTCTGGGATGGGGGTGTTTTGAACAGGGGTGTCGAGAACTCGGCAAACTTCCTGTCCACAGCCACTTCCACGGCCTTACCGATGAGGTCAGACAATTGTCTGAGAAAGGAATCATTCAGCAACCCGATGTCAACTTGTGCGGACCCACTAGGGGGAGGTTGTGTTGCGCCTGGTCGCACTACCGCCGATGGTCCTGTCGCTGATGGCCCTGCCGTGTTAGGTGCACCCATCGGAGTGGCAGGGCTTGGAGTGCCACCCAGCTCCGCCACCAAATTCCGCCAAAGTCCATCTGAAGCCATGTCTTATCTCACGTTTTAGCCTTGATGTTCCCACAGACGGTGCAAATTGTTTCACCCAGAAAATAACCAAAACCAAACCAAAATATTCCCCTTACAAAAGCTCCGATCTCCCTGGAAATAAACCTGACCAGCACCCACAAACACCTTAGAAAGGACCACCGGAAGATTTCTGGTGGAAATCTCTCCGATGCTTAAGTCAGTTAGGCGTATCGTGTATCTCAATGAGCAAATAAAAGGAATGCACAGGAATGTCATACCTCTCTCAGCCTTGGGGCTGAGCTATTTATAATTTTCCCTAGTGGGGACCTCTTCCGGGATCCTGGAAACAGAATCCGCAAATCCCGGTCCGTTATGCAAATAATCACGACAAGTGGTCCCACCTGTTCCCTTCTAGGAGGCCAGATTGCCTGGTCTCCCATAAGCTTGTCCTCCTGTAATCATTTATCAGAGGATTCGTATCAGATCAGGATCTTTTTCTTGACTCTAGGCCTCTTGACCTAAGTCTTATCCGAGAATTTTAGGTCAGATCAGGATTATCTTGAGCTAGGGTAATTCCCTCCTCATCTCAAACTATTTTCCAGACCTCCTCTGGGAAAGTCAGCTCAGAACCTCATGAGGGCAGAGCAGGTCAGGCCCCTGGGCACTTTCTTAGTGATCCTTGACCAGGTCTACCCAATCTAGGTCTGCCTACTCAGGTCACATCACTAATATATATGGATATGTCTGGAGTAAGGGTTTTTTCTATGCCTTAACGTCATGTTCAAAGCTAACTACACACAACGATTTCAAAAAGATCTCAAAACAGAACTCACTTAAGTACATGCAATGATGATAAACACTCAGGCTACTCACTGGCTTTTACACGAAACTTTTTTAAATTGACGTTGCTTTTATTGTTTTGTGAAATCGTTTGCGTCCAAGTACCATCTTACCATATATAAATAATAATTTTGAAAAATTTTATGCACTTATACACGCTCAAAGACAGGAACCTCAAATCATACATAGTTAACTTCGACAGGTAAAGCATGCAAACACATATAAGCGCAGAAATAGCAATTAAACACAAGATGTTACTAGTTATTACAGACCATACGAATTCAAGCACTTATAAATAAATTAAAAAATGTACTCAACCCTCCCCCTCCCTAAGAAACCATCAATCTCCGGATTGCCATAAACACAAAAAAGAAAAACATCCCTGAAGACTTTAAAAAGTCGGGTCGCTTTGGTTGAAGTCGTGCAATTCGGCTGTGGTCTCGATCCTCGTGATGTAAATTATCCTTTAATAAACACTACAAAAACAAAACTAACAAAGAAAATAAATAATAATAAAAATAAAAAGTTCAAATAATAAACATAAATTCATTGTCCAACAGCAAATTAAAACATCAATGCCCCGGTGGCATATGATCGTATGGACCCGAGAAGGTGTGTAATCCACCGAATTGGGCAACGGAGCCGGTGACCATTGACTCATAAAATGGGTAAAGTCAGTCGTCAAGCCAATCAACATCTCTCTTTTAGCTTCTCTCGCCTCATGCCCCCTACGTGCTTCCAGCCGGTTCAATCGGGCCTCCTCATGCGCCAAATGCGCCTCCTCGTGTGCCGATCGAGCCTCCAAATGCGCCAATTGAGCCTCTTTGAAGGCGAAGCGTGTGTCCTCCCTTGCTGTGCGGGCATCGTACTCAACGCCCAAGAGTAGATCATAAACATTATTCTTGAACTCTGCGTAATCGCTCAAAAAGGTGTCAAAATAGGGCTACTGCCCCATATGAGATGGTACGCCCGCCGATCCACAATCGGGTCTAGCACGAGGCTTAGTATCATCTCCATAAACTACCTGAGTCACCTCCTGACTCTCCTCCTTGTCATCTTCTTTTTCTTCCTCTTTATCATTCTCGTCGTCATCCTCGCACCCCTCTCCATACGTCCACAGCTTAGTTATCGGTATCTTCTCCCCCTGTGGTTTCCCTGGTACTCGAACCATTCTGAACGAGAGTGCTAGCGGCTGGTAGATATGTATAATGTCGTCGCTTCTCGGCGAGTATCCATAGGCCTCGACCAAGCTTGTAATGAAGGTGCCGTGAGACATCAGCACCGGCCTCTTCGCGCTCATCTTCTTCACGTTCTTCAACATCCTTATAATAAGGGGATAAACCTGGACCTGTTTCCCTTTCACCATACATCAGAGTGCGTACATCTTGTCCTTATTTACCAACGACGGATCCTCCTTGCCGAGCACGCAACGTGACAGAAAATGGTAAGCAGCATAGAGGGCATTGTCTTGCACCATCGTGAGTGGGTATTGTGTGCTCCTCTCCTCAACACCCGAGAGCTTAATCTCCTCCCAGAAATGATGCTCATTATACACGTGGTGTCGCTCATAAAACTGCATCCTTCCCCAAATTCCAAAGGTCACCTCGATCGCGTTGGCGTCGAATTTGTATTCCTTTCCTCCGAATCGACATAACAGAGTATGGTTTGCCAATATCTCGAATGACGTGTAAAACTAAAGCATTATTTGCTCGTAGGCAGGGACTCAGATCCGGGCCCACTCAATGCAGTCGAGGGCCTTCACGTAGCTCACCAAGCGTTCGGCAATAGGGTCATTCCGTGCGGCTTGGGTGAACCAGTAATTGATATCGATATCATTGGATTGATGATCATCCGGCCCAGCAAGGATTGGTAAAGCTCGACCTCATCATCGTACACCCTGAAATTTGTGCCGAATCGCTTCTCCTTATTCTTTCTCTTTTTGTTTCGATTGGATGAAGACATGTTGCCGGGATCGAGTAGTAAATACCGGAATGCGGCTCGCAAGTGGTCGGAATGCGACCACTAATAATGTCTCAAAAACTCCCGGAAACTGACTCGACAGACTGCTTAGCGGTAGGGCTAGCGGTAGCCTGACCGTTAACTCTTATCGCTAACTGCTAGCGAAGGAACCTAGTGGTAGCTCTGACCGCTACTGTGACCGCTAGGCCTACTGTCGAACACCTGGCGTGCAAAAAACTCGCTGGCGATTCTTAACCAAAATCCTCCCCATAATTCAAAACAAATGATAAATTACTCCTGCAATACCCAACCAAACAGTTCAAAGAGTTTTAGATAAGCCACCCATACCCCGAATTGCCGAAAGATTAAATCTGGAAAGGGAATCTGCATAGAACAGCGAACCCCTCAAATTCTCGTCGCCAAATTACGCCCGAAGTTGCTGGAATACGGTGTTGTTGGGTTGTGGCGGTTTGGAGATGAGATTGATTTTAGCGGTCGGGATAGCGATTTGGGTGGTGGGTTTCCGCAGGTTAACGGTTGGCCTGGAGGTAGCCCTAACCGCTAGCTTTACCGCTAGTTGAATCTGCTTGTTGTTAGCGGTAGCCGTAGCGGTGGTGTTACCGCTAAGCTACCGTTAAGTATGTAAATCTACATATCTCATGAGAAAATTAAAAATGTTCGAGCGTATAAATAGAAGAAATCAAAACGTACAAACTTAAAATATTATTAATAGCAACTCGTGAAAGTTTAAACAACGAAAATAAGAATCGCAATAAAACTTAAAATAAACTGGATAAAATAGGATATCAATCCTATGACTCGACAATAACTAAAATAGAAATTTAAAATGCTGACTAGACCAGATGTTCTAAAAACATCAAGGGGTTTAAAACTAGTTCGATCCTCGAATTATCTCCTCAAGCACGTCTATCCTTGCGTTAGCCTCCTCCAGACACTCCTTCCAATATTGTATGTACCAAAGGTGTGTCGCCTCACTTATATCTTGATTGCGCATCTCACATTCCATCTCGCCAATCCTTCTATTAGGATTAACGTTCTCGGCTTTAAGTTCTTTCTTTCTCCCTCTAAGCAGGCTGATGTCGTTGTGTAGATCTACAAAATGAGCTCTAGCCTCTCCCATATATTACTTATGCTCATCGCCCGCCTTCTTCAGCTTATCTTGTAAATGGGCGACCTCTACGACAAGTGTTGTCCGATCCATCAAGGATTGGCCGTACTTAGTCATCACTCTTCCAAATTTTCCTCGGACCTCCTTTATCTAGCCTTGGAGCTCCTCCACGATTTCCTCGTGTTCCTCCCGTCTTATCCAACCGCGTTCATGGTGGGCAGTGTTTTGTTGGCTTTATTTCATGGTGCCTAGAGTAAGAACAGAAATTGGGTTGAGGGGAAGTGGTATACGATGGCTTATGGCTTGAAAGAATTGTGAATTATGAAGTATTTAAAGGGGGTTTATAAAGGTATTTTTGGCTTGAAAAATAAGAGTCCTAGATCCTCTCCAATTTTAATTAAGGTAGGAGATATTAAACTTACCTAGTTAGTGTAGAACTCTCTAAAGGTAAAAGATCTAGACTTATACGCAGCCAAAATCCATATAAAAATTACTAAAATCGTACAAAGTGACTGCTCCAAAATTGTTGATTTCCTTGATCACGAACGGCCTACTCCATCTTGACTTAAGCTTACCTGGAAACAACTTTAATCGATAATTATAGACTAGAGCTAACTTACCAACCTCCAATTGTTTATCAACAATTTTACAATCGTGACGTATCTTCATCATCTTATTTTTCCTCCACGCGTCATTTTATGACTCGTTTTTTATTTCTTCGAGCTCGGTCAACTCGAACTTCCTATACTCGCCTGCTTCATGACAATTCATGTTCAGCTTGCGAATGGCCCAACTTTCTCTATGCTCTAGCTCGACTGGCAAATGGCATGACTTTTCATAGACGAGCCAGAAGGGGCTCATACCGAGCACTGTTTTATAAGCTATTTGATAGGCCCACAGTGCATCAATAAGCTTTGCTGCCCAATCCTTCCGATTTGGTCCAATTGTCTTCTCGAGGATAGCTTTCAGCTGGCGATTGCTCGTGTTGACTTGCCTAAAAGTTTGAGGGTGGTACAGGGTAGCTACCTTGTGCCAAACTCCATATTTAGTCATCAACCTCTCAAAGGATCTGTTGCAGAAATGGCTTCCTCCATCACTTATAATTGTCTTCGGCACTCCAAACTTACTGAAGATGTTCTCTTGTAAGAATTTAAGCACAATCTCAGCATTTGCCTTTCGCGCGGGAATCGCCTCCACCCATTTGGATACATAATCGAACCCTACTAGGATATACTTGAAGTCTCCACTTTTGAGAAAAGGTCCCATAAAATCTATCCCCCATACATCAAAAATCTCCACTACTTGATTAAGCACTTGTGGCATATCGCCTCGCTTACTTATGTTACCAGTTCATTGGCAATTGTCGCACGCCTTGCAGTACTCGTACATCTCAGCAAATAAACTTGGCCAATAGAATCCAGCTTGTAGTACCTTAAATGCTGTCTTTTGAGCTCTGAAATGCCCTCCAAGATCGTTAGGAATGCATCTTCTGCTTAGTCCATCCTTGCAGTGTTTGAACACATAAGGATCATCCCAAAAGTAGTCCCTGCACTTATTCAAAAATCTCTTCCTTTCTTGGTAGGATAGGTGGTTAGTTATAATATCACAAGAAAGATAGTTCACAATATCATCATACCAAGGAGCAATTAATTGCTCAAGAGCATACGCATTCTCATAAGGGAATAAATCATTAATCATAAAATTCCCATTCACATCATCCTCAATTATCATTCTAGACAAGTGATCAGCCACAACGTTTTCACATCTACGCCTATCTTTTATTTCTATGTCAAATTCTTGCAATAATAAAATCCATCTAATCAGACGTGGTTTGATTTGAGGTTTAGAAAATAAGTGACGCAATGCAGCATAATCCGTATGTACAATTACTTTTTCTCCCACTATATATGAACTAAATTTATCAAGCGAAAATACAACTGCTAGTAATTCTTTTTTAGTCGTGGTATAGTTACATTGGGCATCGTTTAACATGTAACTTGCATAATAAATAACCCTAATCAACTTATCCACACGTTGTCCCAGAACAGACCCCACCGCTTCATTTGAAGTATCACACATTATTTTGAATGGCAAAGTCCAAACGGGGGCAACAACTACCGGTGCTGAAGTAAGTCTTTCTTTAAGCTCATTAAATGCATTCATACATTCTTCATTAAAAACAAAAGGAGTATTTAAAGTCAATAGTTTACAAAGTGGACGACTAATTTTTGAAAAATCTTTTATAAAACGCCTATAAAAACCCGCATGACCAAGAAAACTTCTAACACCTTTAACATCACGAGGGGGAGGAAGAGTTTCAATAACATTAGTTTTAGCTTTATCAACTTCCAACCCTCTATTATAAACAACATGTCCAAAAACAGTACCACTCTTTACCATAAAATGAGATTTCTCCCAACTCAACGTAAGATTCTTCTCAATGCAACGTTCTAAAACCTTAGACAGATTGGGCAAACAATTTTCAAAAGAGGAACCAAAAATTGAAAAATCATCCATGAACACCTCAAGAAAATCATCAATGAAATCAGTGAAAATTGAAAGCATGCACCTTTGAAACGTCGCTAGAGCATTACATAAGCCGAAGGGCATCCTCCGAAAGGCAAACGTGCTGAAATGGCACATGAATGTTGTCTTTATTTGATCTTCCGGAGCAATGATGACTTGATAGTAGCCAGAAAGGCCATCCAAGAAGTAGTAGAATTCATGCCTAGCAAGCTTGTCAAGAAGTTGGTCGATGAACGGCAAGGGAAAGTGGTCTTTTCGAGTGGCTGCATTTAACTTTTTATAGTCGATACACATCCCCCATCCAGTCGTTAGTCGCGTTGGGACTATCTCGCCTTTTTGATTTTTGGTTGTAGTGATGCCTCCTTTCATCGGAACCACATGGATCGGAGTCACCCATTTACTGTCAGAGATAGCAAAAATAATCCCTTCATCTTTTAGCTTCAAAATTTCCTTCTTGACCACCTCATAAAGCATTGACGTCAGTCTTCGTTGGCTGTCTCTCACAGGCCTTGCGTTGGACTCTAGCTTGATTCGATGCATGCAAGTAACGGGACTTATCCCTTTGATATCGCTGATGCTCCATCCTATGGCCTCTTTGTAGGTACTCCGCACCGAAATCAGCTCTCTTTCCTCATGTCCGCCAATGCTGAATATATGATGACGGGTTTTATTTCATTGGGCTTGAGGAAAACGTACTTTAAATGACTTGGCAGTGGTCTCAACTCCACTTTTGGCTCGATCTCGGGTATGTTAGCTATTTCGCACAATTCTTCATCGAAATCTTCAAATCCTTCATAATCTTCAGTGATTTCGCTCAAGTTAATTTCCAGTATTTCGGCCACCCTGCTTAAAAATTCTGCGTTGTCCTCGATGCTCGACTCATCCAAAATGGTGATTTCCTTAAGCTCGTGGAAACACGATGCAATTGGATCAATAAAAGAAAAATCTTTTTGCATGAACGAAGAGGGAGTGTTGTGAATATCTTTAAGCAAAAACGTCACCGATTCGCCCAAAATAGATAAGGTCATTCTCCCCTTGTGGACATCAATCAACGTATGAGAAGTAGACATGAACGGTCTTCCCAGCAAAATAATGTTCTTTGTGCCTTCTCTTGGAACCTCACCTACATCAAGTATAACAAAATCAACTGGAATCACAAGCTTGCCGACTTGTACTAACACATCTTCAACAACACCGAGAGGCTATCTGATCGACCGATCCACTAATTGAAGTCACATCGTAGTCGGCTTCATCATCCCAAGGTCAAATTCTTTGTAAAGTGAATATGGCATCAAATTTACTCCAGCACCAAGGTCAAGCATTCCACGTGCCGTTTGCCCATTCCCGAGGGTTATGGTTATACAAAATCTCCCTGTATCTTTCTCTTTCAGGGGCAATGGACTCTTACTTATGGAACTCACCTCTTTCGTTAACTCTACTCGTTGTGTTATCGCTAGCCGTCTTTCTCTTGAGGCCAACTCTTTGAAGAATTTAACGTATGCTGGCATTGTCTTAATTACATATAATAGAGGAAGGTTAATATTGACATTCTTCGGCAAATTGTAAAGCTCGATAAATTTCTTGTTTTCCTTGGCTGAACGTAGACGACTTGGAAAAGGAACTTTGTCACGAATCGTGGTAGTCGACTGTTTCAGTTGCAGAGTCAAAGGCTTGGTGGGATCGTCAATTGTCGTTGGAGTGGGGAATTGGTTTGGAAATTTCCCCCTCAATGATCCCGGAATATATAGATTCGGTGACCTATGCATTTGGTCCACTGGTTTATGGTTGTCTACCTTAGGCGGGACCGTAGTCAAAATTTCGGCCACCTCTTCTTCTTCTTCTTCCGTTTCTATCTCGACTCCATTATCTACCTTCTTACCACTTCGAAGAACGTGGAATGCCGAGGCTTGCTCCGGTTGGCTCGGAAAATCTCCCTTTTTATTTGATAATTTTTCCAGGGAAGCTGCCATTTGTCCTAAAACCATACCCGTATTCTTCTGGTTTTTAGCTAGCTCATCGAACTTTGATTTGAACCTTGTATTGAGGCTATTTATTTGTGTATTTATATCATTTACTTGTGCTACTTGCTGTGCGAGTCCGTCCCGATTTCGAATAGTCTCGGTGACCTGGTTTTGCTGCCAAATTAACAATTGGTCGTTCGGTTGTACTGGAGCAGGTGTTGGCCCCGTCGTTGGATATTTGTTCAGTGGGGGCGGCGGTAGGTACTGTGAGTCGGTCTGCATCGAAGCATGATGTGGGTTCCCAGGACCCCACTTCAAATAGGGAGAATCACGCTGCGCCTGAAATTTGTTCGTGGGTTTCTGTCCAAAATTGGGTGATTGGTGCTGACGCATCTGTTCCTTAATGGCTTTTGCCTCGGCTTTGAGCTCTTCGTAATATGCCACCTTGCACACATCTGCTATATGCCCCTGACCTCCGCATTGAGTAAACAAATCAATGGCTTTTTTGAAGAAGTCTTTTTCTCGAGCTTGGCTTTTAGGACCACAAATTCCTTGGTCAAATCTTCAATTGCCTTGTCCTCTTCATTTAGTGTTTCAGACACTTCATTGACTCTTATCTTTTGTGGTTTGGAGCTCATCTTCCTGTACTTCTCGCTCATCTTTTCGAATAACTACTTAGCTTCTATAGCGGTCAAGTACCCAGAATCTCCACCAGCCGCCGTCTTGACTTGGTTTTTGTAGGAGTCAGATAACCCTTCATAGAAAAATTGATTAAGCATCCCTGGGGAGTTGTGGTGATGTGGGCAAGCTTTCAAAAGTGTCTTGTAGCGCTCCCATGCTTCGTGTAGTAACTCTCCATCCTACTGAACAAAATTAGCAATTTATCATCTGATTTGGCCTGTCGTCTGAGTTGAATAGTACTAGTTCACAAAATTATCACTAACCATATCCCAGTCGGTTAGTGATCTCGGTTTTAATGAAAGAAACCAAGACTTAGTCAGCTTGGGAAGCACACCATTTGTAAGTCTTCATGATGAAGTCCCGGAGATGAGATTCTACTAACTTCAGCATAAAATTCTTTAAGAAAAGCCAACGGGTCTTCATTAGCAAGACCATGAAATGTTGGATGGTTGTTGATTAGGTGAGGTTTTAGATCAAAGCCTCTTGCAGTCCTTCCCAACACGATAGCAGAGCTATAAGGGCCAACCTGAGGGATCGCAAAATCTCGCTGTCTAGGTTCACGTCCCCCTAGGATTTCTTTCTCGGTTGTTAGGTCTCGTGTAGTTTCTGTCGTGCTCATATCTCTCATTGTAACGGTTGTTTTGGTTAATGAGCCAGTCATCTATACATTCATCTCTGGGGTAGGACCTCTCAGAGTAAGTATCTTGGTCGTAGCGATGATAATTTCTGTCTTCGCCTCCACCTCTTTCTTCATTCATGTCCATCACATTCCACTGGATATCTTCCCAATACTCTCGGGGTTGTACCGGACCTCTAGGACAAATTGGTTCACTCCAATATACTCCCCTATTGCGGGATGGAGGGTGTCTGGGTGGCTGATCATCCATGATATCATCATGAACAGAATTTGCTCGTCTTGACATCGTTTTAGGAATTATGTCACAAGCAAAATCAGTGGTGACATAAGAGTCACTTTCAGGAATAGAAATAGGAGGAGGTCTTGCTTGATTTGAATGATGAATGTTGTCAATGAATGGTGTAAGCTCGATTCGAAGTGGTTGTCTACCTTGCATGCACTCAACAACAAATTAAACGTATCGAATGGCAAAACTTGTCCTAATCTCAATTATACAAATAAACAATTGAACAGGAAATAATACTCCGTCCTCCCTTCCATTCGACCTCTTGCCAAGGCCTCATCGACTTGGCTCAGCTCTTCAGCTCGCGCTTGCTTCCCTTCTTCCTGAGCAGCCTTCAGCTTGGTCTTAGGCTTTTTCAGCTCAGCCCCCCATTTCTTTGCAAAGAACCATCAGCCTCTTTTCCTTTTCCTTTAGGAGGGCATGCTCTTTGATCAAATCAGCATTCATCAAAGAGCCCCTAGCTCGGGCAACCAGGATGGATCTCTTTGCTGCAGCCTAATAGGAGACGAGAAGGTAAAAAAAAAGGAAAAAGGGAAAGAGGAGGATGGGAAAGAGATAATTACCCTTGCCTTGTCCTGACAAAGAGACTCGATCAACTCTGGATCGGACCACTTCTCCAAAAGTGCGGAGGTCATACATGGAGCATTGTCCCTGGATGAACTGGATAGCCACTGCCACGGGACAATATAAGACCGATGTATTAGTGAACAGGGTCAAGTTGGGGTTAACCACCTTTGGCGTTGCTTCTTTACCAGCCCGGGCTCGCTTTCAGTAGAGGCGTGCTTGCTCCTCTCCTGAGTCAGACTGGACCGTCAGGTCCACTTCAGGATGAGGTGGTCCTTCTGGAATGGCCGTTCCTCCAGATCGAGCTCCCCCCTCTGATCCTGTAGTTAACCCCTCAAAAGGCCTTGGCCCTAAGGGTACAGCGGTTTGTTGCTGCTGAGCTTCTAGCAACTTCCTCATCATTGTGACTGCAATCTAAAACCCCTATGCTCTATACATCACGCATATCTTTTGAGGACTTCTTACATATGGATGTGATCCGAGAATTGGTCGAACAAGTTCATATGGAGGAAATGATCATTGATAATGCGTTTGACTCGGGAGATTGTGTTGAAGGTTGTGGTGAAAGGAATGAGACCTTTGTTTGTAACGACGATCCTATTGTGCTTCAATGTGCCAAAGGTTTGTGTGAGAAAGATTATTTATGTGTCGTTGAGGCCAACGACAAAATTTTAGAGGGGGAGGTGGATATTGTTGATGATAGGAATGATAATCTTGAAGAGTATCTTGAGGAGGAGATTTTTGATGATGGGTAAGGAGTCGAACCCATCGATAAGCTTGAAGATTATCTTGAGGGGATCGGTGAATTGTTTGAGTTAGCCACCAATGAGGTCGAGAGGAGGCACAAGCCCGAGCTTTAGCCTCTCCCATCTCACCTCAAGCATGTCTATTTGGAGGAAGAGGAGAGAAAATCAATTATTATCTTTGCAAATTCAAATCAAGAATAAGAGGAGAGAAAATTGATTATTATTTTTGGAAATTCGAATCGAGAATAAGAGGATAGGTCGATTGAAGCACTTAAGGTTCATAAGGGTGCTATTGGTTGGAGACCCGGAGTTATTAAGGGAATTAGCCCTTTGACTTGCATGCATACGATCACTTTGGAGGAAGATGCCAAACCTTCTCAAGAATTCCAAGGGCGTTTGAATCAAAATTTTAAAAAGATAGTGGAAGACTAGAATTTGAAATTGTTGGAGGAAGGCTTAATGCTCAAAATTGCCAGTAGTGAGTGGGTGAGTCCCGTTCTCATAATACGAAAGAAGAGCGGTATCCATTGTCGAGGACAAAAAAGGAGAGTTGTTGGCCAAGAGGGCTAAAACAGGATAAGGATGTTGATCGATTTTAGGGAGTTAAAAGTGGCCACCAAGAAAGATCATTTCCCTCCCCCGTTTATTGACCAAATGATGGAAAAGCTAGCTGGCCATTATTCCTTTTTTTTAGATGAGTCATTGGGTCACTTCAAAACCATAATTCCACCCGAAGATCGAGCCAAGATGACTTTACTTGCCCGTTTGGAACACTAGCCGGACATTATTCCTATTGGTTCTTAGATGAGATGTCGGGACACTATAAAACCACCATTCCACCCGAAGATCGAGCCAAGATGACCTTTGGAACGTTTGCTTTTCGCCGAGTGCCATTTGGGCTATGCAATGCCTCGGAAACGTTCAGAAGATTGGACCCTCTTGACAAAGAGGATATGGCTTTGGTGGATCCTCCTGTTCTCTTTCCACCATGACCAAAAAGGGAGTTCGTCAAGCTAATGACGTAAAAGAAGCGCTTCTTGGGAGGCAACCCAAGTTCTTTTCGTTTATTTCTTTTATTTCACATTTCTTTCTTTGTTTCTTATTATATAAAAATCCAAAAATTTAAAAATTTTAAAAACTACAAAATTTTATGTTGTCTTTTGGTTCTTTTTAATCCTTGGTTTTGTTTTGTTTTGATTCATGTGCATAATTTCTCGGGTTTTTGATTTTGTGTTATTTTCTTTTATAATGTTTTGTTTTCCGACTCCAACCTTGGTCGATTTGATAAGTTGGTAGCGTTCATGGAGCCGGTAGAAACAAGTTATGCTTGGTTTTCGCTTGGATTGCTTGGATGTTTAAGTGGACCCCACCGAGCTCGACCCAAACTGGCTCGGTAAAGGAAGCCTTTATCTCACCCTCTTTTTACTTCATTTTCATTAAAATGCAATAAGGGCATTGCATGGTCTAAGTGTGGGGTGGGTAGGTGGTTAAGGTCCAGGTTTTACAAAGCATGATTTATCTTTCTTAACTCGAGCCTTGGCGAAGAGATGAATTCTTGGCGAAGTGACGCTTACTAATTGTGCATTTATATGGTTGAGTCGTTTTTGTGTATTTTGTGTCTTTGTTACATTGTTAAGCAATCAACATATGCTTGGAAGTTTGAATAGTTTACTTGTCAGGTTTTTGCATGTATATGCCTCTTGAGTAAAGAGTTGAATTTTTGTACTTCGTCCAAAACCCGCATTTATATATATATATATATATATATATATATATATATATATATATATATATATATATATATATATAATCAACATTTACTCGTAAAAAGATTGAAAAACTCTAAGAAGCTCTTTTAATTTTATTCCCAAAACTCGGTGCAAACTAATGAGTAGCCTTGTGTGAATTATCGGCTTTGCTTGCATCTTTATGGAAATTGCATTGAGGTGGCTTGATTTTGCTCGTACATGATTGAACTTGGAAATAACCTCAAGGCACATATATCACCCTTATTCCGGCCATATCCTAATATATAAACTACTTAAATATCCCAAATGAGCCCCCTTGTGCCTATGCCCCGTTGCTTGTTTGCCGAGCTCGATATTAGCTCTTATATCTTCATAAATTGTGAGTTGAGAGTGTATGATTAGTTGATGAGAAATGTGTGGAAAATAAATTATGGGATTCGGGTTTTGAGTCTCTTATAAAAGAAAATAAAAAAAAGAGAACAAAAGTAAACTCCAACACAAATCACGAAAAGTGATAAAGCGTGCGTTCAAGTGAAAAGCCTAATATTCAAAAAGGCTAAGTTTAGTAAAAAGAAGCGAATTCAGAAAGATTCTAAGTGTTGTGAAATAAAGTCGGAAAGAGTGTGAGGATACGAAAGGGTTTCGAATGAAAGTTTGGCAATTTGGGAAGGGTGAAGCAATCATGAGCTTCAGATTCTAGAAGTTAGAGTTTCGTGTATTATTGATCACGTTTTATTGTGTGTTAGTCACTATATCCAAATATTCCATACCTTACCAAAGAGCCAACATTACAACCCGAAATAAAGACCTTTTTCGATTCTTGTTTGGTCATGTACAATGGGTGATTTTGAGTTTCTAATTTGTGAAATCTTGACTAGGTGCATGCATTGTCCGACTTGAGCGTATACACGTCCCATACAACAAACACTTGAGCAAATTGAGCGAATACCCTCAAAATTCCATTTGTGAGGAAGTCATCGATTTGGTTTTCATTTGAGAAAGAGTAATACGAGCAATGGTTGGCGATAACGAGTTAATGTTGATACTTTTATCACTCTAATAAGGATAAGCACAAGGATTTTTCTATTTACATAATGTTCATTGCATGTACATTCTCGATTTTTTTCGTTGTTCGAGGACGAACAAACCGATAAGTATGGGGTGGTTGTTTTGCATGTAATTGTGATATTTTTCTCGTGTTTTTAATTAGGATTTAGTGTCATTTTTAGTTGTTTCGAGTCGAGTTTTATTAGGTTATTCGTTTGTTTTCTCATTTTGTTGTTTTTTGTGTTTCTTTTTAATTTTATACTTGATTTGGTTAAAAGGGTTCAATTAATTTGAGGTTTTGTGTAATTCTTGGGTTTTTATGTTCAATATTCTCATTTCATAGGTGACTCAATGATTTAAATTCAATCCGAGGCATGGAGGCCTAAAACTCAAGCCAAACCGTGCCAAGACGTGCAAAAATCCGCGCCAAGAGCAAGCTCCTAAATGGCCAAATAATCTGGAATGATAACCAAGGCTAGCCATGGCAAGCCAAAACTCACGCCAGGCCTTGACGCGAGCTAAGGCACGCCAACACCAGCGGCTGCCACAAGTCCCGCGTGCATCTGCCTTGCAGCGCCCTCACGCCCGCGCCTACCTGCACACATCCGGCCACCAGTGCCCATCCGCCCGCACGCCTGCCTGCTCCCAGTGCCTGGTGCCAGGCAGTGCCAACAGTCACACCAACTCCCATGCCAGGCAATGACAATAGTCACGCCAACTCCCGCGCCAGGCCGTGCCAACACCCACGCCACGACCAACGCCCATGCCTGCACGCCAACTCACCCACGCCCGCGCCCAAGCACGCCCAACCTCGAGCCACCTCGAGCGAAACTGTGCCAAGAACCTAGCCAATTGTCTAGGAAGGCCATTTTGATTTAAACTTGGTCAAACCTGGGAAAACCAAGCCTTAAATGCCAATTTGACCCATTTAACCCCAATTAAACCTAGTATAAATTGAACACAACTCTCATTTTCGTAAAGGACAAACTCTCCTCCCAACCCTTGCATTGGTTTTGGGATTTATTTTCTCTATCTAGTTTTTTGATTTACTTTCTCTCTGTAGTTCTTAGATTTAATCTCAAGCTTTTCCTTGGGGTTTTAAGCTCAAGAAGAATTCAAGTCATCACTTGGATTTTTTTTGATTAAAATTTCATTAAAGTTTGTTATTCCTTTCTTTAATTCAAGTAAGTTTTCCTTTATTTTCTTCTTTGTTCTTCAATTTCAAGCTTGTTCTTCAATTTATGCATTTTGCCTTAGCTCTTAGATTAGTTATTGGATTTTGTGATTTGTCTATGGAATCTAGGTGAGTGACACACCAAGATCATAAATCGAGTCCTTGATCATTTTTATTTTGAGTATTTCATATGCTTTATTTTGGTTTTTATTTTCATTCTTAGTTTTATGTTGAATCCTAGATCTACTCTACGTTTCTTTTTATTTTTCGTAAAGATTTAAACTTTCAAGTCAACTTTTATTTCTCTTTCTATTGGTGCTTTCGGTTCTTGTTAATTTGCATTATTTCAAATTTAATGATCATGCATGCATAGTTGTAACTTAGGTTTATTTGGTTCTACCTTGTTGTTTCTTTGCTTTTTATTGCTTGTTTTTCTTATTTCTTGCAATTCCAATAAGGCACACGCACGAGGCATCCTGAATACTTGCATTTACTTTTCATATTTAGTCATAGTCTTAGTTTATTTCCATAGTTCATCATAGTTTCTCAATTATATTTTCGTTTATTTCCATTTATTTTTGTTTTCTCTTAATTCCAAAAAGCTAAAAACACATAGATTATGCTAGCAATTGAATTCCGATAATACCAAGACATGAACCCCTTATATTTTTATCACCACTAAAAATCTATAAAACACATACCAAGAATTTGGGGAAGGGGAAATAAATGCGCTAGACAAAGAAAAGGATTGGTGCTCCCTGATCAAGGTGTATTTGGACAAAGGAGAACCGCCTGAGAATAAGAGGGAGGCAACAAAGGTGCGAATCAGGTCCTTTCATTTTTGTGTGATAAAGGGGGAGCTGTTCAGAAGAGGGTTCAAACAACCTCTTTTGTGGTGCTTAAGCCTTAAAGAGGGCGCCCATGTTTTCAAGGAGATCCATGAGGGGTGCTGTGGCAACCACATGGGTGCTAGGACTCTGTCAAGTAAAATAATGAGGGCTGGATATTTTTTGCCACAATTAAGGAAGGATGCAGAGGACTTTGTGAGGAAGTGTGACAAATGCCAGAAGAACTCTCCCCTCGTACATCGACTGGTAGAGGAGCTCAGGACAATGAGCTCTCCCCGACCCTTTGCAAAATGGGGGATAGATCTGGTTGGACCTTTCCCCACAGCCCCAGCCCAGAAGAAATTCCTGATAGTGGCCAAAAACTATTTTAGTAAAAGGGTGGAGGCTGAAGCTATAACAAAAATTAAGGAGGAGTTAGCAATGGGTTTCTTGTGAAAAAATGTGGTGTGTCGATTTGGTGTCTCAAGGATCTTGGTGTCATATAATGGCACGCAGTTTATGGGAGCTCGGATTCAGGCCTGGTGCACAAAAAAGAAGATAGAGCAACATTTCACATATGTCTATCACCCCCAGGCGAATGGCCAGGTTGAAGTAATCAATCAAATTTTGGTGCAGGGAATTAGGGCGCGCTTAGAAAAATTAGGAGGCAAGTGGGTAGAAGAGCTCAGCTCGATCCTATGGGCATACCGAACAAACCCTAAGGAAGGTACGAAAGAAATGCCATTCAGTTTAGTGTACGATATGGATGTCGTGATCCCCATAGAGATCGGTACCGAATCCCACAGAATACTGAACTTCAGTGAAGATCAAAATGAGTTGTTGATACGAGATGCCTTAGATTTGGTGGAGGAGAAAAGAGAATGAGCTTCTGTGAAAATGGAGCACATCGCGGAAGAATTCGAGCAACTTACAATAAGTCGGTGGTTAAGCGTCAATTTCGAACAGGGGATCTGGTTCTTCGCCGAGCTGATTTAGGTAAGACTAGAGGTAAGTTCGATGCCGCGTGGTAGGTCCCATATAAGATCGTCAAAATCCTTGCAGGAGGGGCGTATGAGCTTGAGAAAATGGATGGAGTCAAATTACCACGACCATGGAACGAATTGAATTTATGAAAATATTACATGTGAAATGGATGTACTCGATTATTTATGAAATTACTGATTGTGTCAACTTGTGATTGTCAGTTGAAGGGCGTGAGCCCCAAATTTAGCCCGATTGGCTAAGGAATGGATGTCCCAAACCTGACCTGATTGTCAGTTAAAGGGCATGAGCCCCAAATTTAGCTCGATTGGCTAAGGGATGGATATTCCAAACCTGACCTGATTTTCAGTTGAAGGGCATGAGACCCAAATTTAACCCAATTGGCTAAATGATGGATATCCCAAACCTGACCTGATTGTCAGCTGAAGGGTGCGAGCCCCAAATTAGCCCGATTAGCTAAGGGATGGATATCCCAAAACTGACCTGATTGTCAGTTGAAGGGCATGAGCCCCAAAATATTGGCCCGATTGGCCAAGGGAAGGATTTCCCTGACCTGACGTGATTGTTGGTAAAGGGGTCGAACCCCAAAAATCATGGTTCGATTGGCCGAGGGATAAATTTCCCTGACCTAACCGGATTGTCAGATAAGGACATGAGCCCTAAATCTTGGCCTGATTGGCCAAGGGATAGATTTTCCTGATCTGACCTGATAGCCAGTTAAGAACGTAAGCCCCAAAATGATGGCCTGAATGGTCTGAGGATGGAAATCCTCGACCTAAGCTGCTTACCGGCATATGGTATAAAGTCCAAGAAAAGCTAGTCTTATTGGCCAAGAAATGAACACTACTGAAAGATCAAAACAAAGGCCAAGCTCAAGGATTTATTTAAAGGCATAACAACCTTTGCCAACTCAAAATTAATTCGGTTACAAATGTGTAAAGGCAAACTAGCATCGTTCAGAAAAATGGCAAAAGCAAGGAAATACACTTGGATAAAATTAAATCACACAAAGCATCACGGGTGAGATGATGAGGTCCTCTTGTCAGGAGCTAAAACTCGCCAAATACGCCACAACTCTCGCTCAGTCTCGTGGAGCCATTGGTGGTACCTGTCTGCCCGCTCGGTCGCAGAGTGAGCTTCGCCGACGGCGGTGGTCAACCGGCACATGCAAATCAGCCCTTTCCTCTTGTTGTAGGTGTTTCTTCTGTATTTTCCTCTCCAGGAGTTTGCGTAATTGAGAGAACTTTTTGTGGAGTTGAGCATTCTTCTTAGAAAGGTGGAAGTTTTCATTAAATAAAGAAAGGTTTTTCTTCTTCACGATATCAACTTCTTCAAGTAAAGAAGGCGGAGGTATAATGAAAATGAATAGAGGAAAAATGGATTTTATAGAGTACTAAGATTTCCTACATTCCCAGGAACCCTAGAAGCATAATAGACAAAAACAGAAAAAGACAAAAAGTAATTGTTCCAGTCAAGAGAAAATACATAGCTCAGCTACATAGGCAAAAACAACCTAGACTACAACGTCATAGTCTTGGATATCCATCTCTCCCGCCGGCTACTAGACCACCCGGGAACTCTCCTCAGGAAGGTTACTTGGCGATACTCCACCTGGTAGCTCACCCAGACCAGCAAAGATTGGGGAGGGGATAGAAGCAGGCAACGACAAAGTCACACTCTGATCTGGGTGAGAAGAAGGCCCCTGAGCTGGAGCATGGAAGATCTTGAGGATATGCTCGGCTAATTCGGGAGCCCTAAGTCTTTGCAGACGATCCTCCTCAGCTACATAAGTAAAGTTGGTAGGCTTGGAAGCTCCTTGGATTGGCTGGCTTTGGTCAAAAGGAGTGGAAGGTTTCTCTTTGGACCACTTTTTGTAAGCATCGAGGCCAAGGTGATAATACACTATGACCTCTGGGATGAGAAGTATGTAAAGATCCTCGGAGTGGAGGAAGGCTTGTTGAGTGGCCTCCCTAGTAGTTTGGATAAGCGTGAGCCCTTCTTCGGAGTTAAGAAACTCCGTCCTCCCTTCCATTCAACCTCTTGCCAAGGCCTCATCGACTTGGCTCAACTCTTCAGCTCGCGCTTGCTTCCCTTCTTCTGAGCAGCCTTCAGCTCGGTCTTAGGCTTTTTCAGCTCAGCCCCCCTTTCTTTTCAAAGAACCATCAGCCTCTTTTCCTTTTCCTTTAGGAGGGCATGCTCTTTTATCAAATCAGCGTTCATTAAAGAGCCCATGGCTTGGGAAACCAGTATGGATCTCTTTGCTGCAGCCTAATAGGAGACGAGAAGGTAAAAAAAAGGAAAAAGGGAAAGAGGAGGATGGGAAAGAGGTAATTACCCTTGCCTCGTTCTGACAAAGAGACTCGATCAACTCTGGATCAGACCACTTCTCCAAAAGTGCAGCGGTCAGACATAGAGCATTGTCCCTGGATGAACTTGATAGCCACTGCCACGGGACAGTATAAGACTGAGGTATTAGTGAACAGGGTCAAGTTGGGGTTAACCACCTTTGGCGCTGCTTCTTTACCAGCCCGGGCTCGCTTTCGGGAGAGGCGTGCTTGCTCCTCTCCTGAGTCAGACTGGACCGTCAGGTCCACTTCAGAATGAGTAGTCCTTCTAGAATGGCCTCTCCTCCAGATCGAGCTCCCCCCTCTGATCCTATAGTTAACCCCTCAAAAGGCCTTGGCCCTAAGGGTATAATGGCTTGCTGCTGCTGAGCTTCTAGCAACTTCCTCATCATTGTGACTTCAAGAAAGTTAAGTATAGGTTAACAAAGGTACAAGATCTGTGTCACTT
>BMAC01000309.1:295889-306020 GCA_014905375.1 Phtheirospermum japonicum
AAGGTAGATCCGAAAAAGCTCCTCCGTATATCGATCTCAGGAACCAGAGGTCCGGACTCCTCCGTGAAATTGAAGAAGATCAAGATAATGTGGAAAAAGAGTGGACAAATTGAATATGTTATGATTTAAGGTCGAGGTGATGTTTTGTAAGGAAGGAGATCGATCTCCTTGGTTCAGGTGAACCTGAGCTGGAAGAGCAGTGATGGATTTAGGGGGAAACCCCAATCACCCGAGCAATGGACGAAAAAGAAGTTTTTCCTCCAGGATTTGTTCAAAGAGGGGTTGCCAATTAAAAATCGAACGCCGGCCCTAGTGAGGGTGTGAGATAAAAGGCTCGACTAGTTACAAGAGGGTTCACACAGAAGGAGGGGGTTGACTATAATGAGATATTCTCACCAGTGGTCATACACACTTCCATTAGAGTGTTACTAGCAATGGTTACACAACAGGATTTAGAACTTGAGCAACTAGATGTGAAGAAAACTTTTCTACATGGAATGGTCAAAGACGATAACTACATGACTCAACCAGAGGGGTTCCAGGTTCTGGGGAAGGAAGATTATGTTTGCAACTTGAAGAGGTCCTTATATGGGCTAAAGCAGTCTCCAAGGCAGTGATATAAGAGGTTTGACAGTTACATGGTCCAGTTGGGATACAACAAGAGTCCACATGATTGTTGTGTGTATCACAACAGAGCAGATGATGGTTCCATGATCTATCTTATTTTGTATGTGGATGATATGCTCATAGCTGCGAAGTCCAAGTCTGATATTCAGAAGCTGAAGGACCTACTCAGTGCTGAGTTCGATATGAAGGATTTGGGTGCTGCCAAGAAAATTCTGGTCATGGAGATATATAGGGAAAGAGAAAAGAAGAAGCTCTTCGTGTCACAAAAGAGTTACATCGAGAAGTTCTTATCTATATTTAGCATGTCTACCGCCAAGCCTATTGATACCCTAAGTGCTACAAATATTCATTTATCCGCTGATTATACACTGAAGTCTGTAGCTGAGCAGGAATACATGTCTCGAGTCCCAAATTCTAATGCAGTAGGAAGTTTGATGTATGCTATGGTCTGCACTAGACCAGATCTTGCACATGCTGTGAGTGTTGTCAGCAGGTTCATGGGACGACCTGGAAAGGAGCATTGGCAAGCTGTGAAGAGGATTTTTCGTTATCTTAAAGGTACGTCTAATGTTGGTCTCTTGTATGGAGGTGATGCTCATGGTTCTTTGACTGGTTACTCTGACTCTGACTATGCTGGAGATGTTGATAGTAGAAGATCTATGACTGGTTATGTCTTCACTCTTGGTGGTTCTGTTGTTAGTTGGAAAGCAACTCTACAGGCTACAGTTACTCTTTCTACAACTGAATTAGAATATATGGCACTGACAGAAGCTGATAAAGAGGGGATTTAGTTGAAAGGGCTTCTAGGTGATCTTTGTCTACATCATGATCAAGTTATTGTGTTTTGTGACAGTCTGAGTGCAATCTGTTTGACCAAGGGTCAGGTCCATCATGAGAGGACCAAACATATTGATGTGAGGTATCATTTTCTGAGGAATGAGCAGAGAATCAAGGTGATGAAAGTAGGTAATGCTAATAATCCTGCTAACATGTTCACCAAGCCGGTCCCACATATCAAGTTTCGACATTGTCTAGACTTGCTAAACGTCAAAAGCTGTTAGTTGCCCAAGGAGGGCAAATCTGAGGTAGAAAGAAGGAGTTTGTTCATCTGGCATTGTAATGATGCATCTGCAAGGAAGATTCAAGTCAAGGTGGAGATTTGTTGATATGTCTTGAATCTCTCGCTTCGGCGTGTTGTACGGGGTCTTAAGCCCAAATTTGGTGTATTATCTCAATACTATATATATGGTCTTTGAGATCAAAAATCTGTAACCCTAATCAATTAATAAAATTTGTTCTTCTCTCTGCCCATGGACGTATCCAATTTGGTGAACCACGTAAATTTGTGTCTTCTTTACGTTTTCTATGTCTGCTCTTTAATCCTATTCATTCATAACATAACTTATAATGATCCTAAAGGAGTTGAGGACAAACTAGTGCACCGAAATTTTATACAACCGGGCTATCTCTAATATCAGGGGGTTTACCGGAAGACGCGACCTCGCCTAAAATTGATCGACGAAGAAAGTAAGGTGGTCGGCCGACGCTTGATACGCCAGCACACCACCACGAGGGTTGACAAACGAGAATTCCTCTAGCACTTGGTACTTATACCTCAAATTTTCTACAATTCTATCATTGAGGATGGAGCAGATATATGGCCGACCGGGAATATGGGGAGGATATTCGAAAGACGACGGCGATGAAGGAGCTGACGCCACAGGGGAGGAGATTGCAGTAATGGAATTGGCGGAGGAGGAAGATGATGATGTTGACATTATTGGAAGAGAAAAAAGGATTGAAAAAGTACATGGTGATAGGGGTGGCCAGAAAACGTTGGATGCAAAGAGAGTATTATGCTGCTCTTTCTGAGAGAAAAATAGAGAGCAAGAGCTTCTGACCAATTGAGAAAGTGAAAAGTGAGGAAGAAAGAGTGAGCCGCGAGGGAAAATGGAAAGGGATTTTTCAAAAAACAAATTTTGAGGAAAAAGCTGGATTTTTGATGGAATTCCCGTATTTAATGCCTGTCAGAGGAGCAGTACACGAGGAGACGTGTTGGGTTGGTAACCACCGCCGACCTGTCAATGGAACAGTACCCGAAGAGACGTGCTGGTATGGTAACCGTTCCTGAATATGAAATGTAATAGGTAAACCCTAATGATTCGACCTGATCAAAAGGCGAATTCTTCGAGATTTATACAGATACGGGACTTAGAAAGGCATGTGGGGGCCATGTGGCCCCAAGAGAAAACCTAAAGGCGCATAGGTCTAACCCCAACCACTGCAGGGGGGGACTGGTTAATGTGCCCTTAATAAATCTTAGTTTGAAATCCAGACCTGGTTGGGCTAGACCTGACCAAATATCACCCTGATCTGAAATGATGTTACTAAAGTGGTGAAGTTCAGTCCAAGAACCAGAGAGGAGGATTCCTAATCTGATTTGCTTGGAACACTTTCCTGATCTAGCCTCTCTCAGAGGAAGAGGGAATGATCTGGAACCTTCCCGACCTAACCTCTCCCAGAGGAAGAGAGGATGATCTGAGCATTCTGTATAACGGCCCGCAATTCGCGGAATTCTATTTCCGGGATCTCGGAAGGGCCCCACTTGATGAGAAACTATAAATACCCAAGCCTCAAAGTTGAGAGGTACGCAATCTCAAGCATTCTTCTTGCTTTCTTGGATTTAAGAATTTACAGCTTAACTGACTTAAGCATCGGATCTCCACTGGAAATCCTCTGGTGGTCCTTTCTAACGTATTTTTGTGGGAAACAGGTCAGGAAATTCTCAGGCGAAGGTGCAAGTTCTCTTGGGGCAATTTTTCGGGCGAAACACTTAGTTTATTTCAAACTTTAAAATGATGTTATTGTATTCAAGCTTCACATATCTTCAAGTTTTAATTATTTTAATTTTCAATTGATGCAATCAGTTTAGAAATTATGGGTTTAGGGTCTTTCATTTAAAACCATTAATCGGAGTTTGTTGAGACTCGGGATTGACAAACCCGGGAATTGGGATTGACGACCTCAATACTTGGTCGACATTTGGGATTGACAACCCCGAATCATGGATTAAGTGCTCGGCAAAAACCGATTGATTGTGGAGACGAATCAAACACCCTAAACTCTCATTTTTCATTATTTTAATTTAAACCACTTTTAATTCTTGTCTTAGTTGATTAGCTTTCAAAAACCCAAACCAAAGTGAATTACGCTTTATTTAGCATAGTTAGTTTAGTTTTATCTTACTTCACGAAAATCAAACGGGAACTAGCTACCGATTAGCCTTCCTCGAGAGACACGACTCGGGATACAACTTACTGCTCTACAATCGACTCCGTAGTATTACGGAGACGATTTCTCAAGACCAATTTCAAATTAAAGTGCTAAAAAATCTTCGATCATATATTGATTGGAAACTTCAACCCAGTATGGAATTAAGATATTAAGGTGAGTTTTTGTTCTCCGTAAAATCTCAGATCACCAAATGAAATGGGAGAGAGAGTGGTGGGATAGAGAGTGGGCGGGGATTGAGGGATCCAGGTTTCCCAATTTTTTCAGTGGTTACGGAGGTAGTTTAGTCTAGTTAGAATATAATAGAGTTAGTGGGAAGTTAAATATTCAATTGGTCTAATTGTGATATTTTATTTAACTATTGGATTATATGGGCATTGCCCCATAATAATAACAATAACAATAATAATAATAATAATATAATAATTGCACAACACTATAATAAGTTTAGATATTCATGTAACAACTAACAAAAAGCGGTGAAGTAAAAAAAAAAAAAAACTTTTTTATATACTTAATGAAATTGTCTAGTTTTCTATAAAAAAAAAGGGGGTTAAAAGAGAAATAATATTAAAAAACTTCATGTGCTTATTTGAAATTCTTGTAATAGTAGCATTTGAAATAAGTTCAAACTTTTTAAATAAACTCATGCGAAAAAATGAAATTTATTTGAATACAAAGAGCTTAAAAGCTCTCTAAATTTATTTATAAAGTAACTTATTGTACCAAACATACAACTTAGTGTTTGAATTGGGTGGTTGAAAATTAATTCATCAATATAGACATGATTAAAAAATATAAAAAGAATTACATAAAAAACAATAAAAATATAAAATAAATAAAATTATATTAATAAATAAAAAAAGTGTTGGGATTCTTTCTTATTCTTCTTTTTACTTGTTAATATAGACCTTTTGGACCTGGAGGCAATTTCTTATTCTTCTTTTTACTTGTTAATATGTAAAGAAGTGTTGATAATAAGGCTATGTGTGTGAGCAAAAGCCAAGATGAAATCTCCATTTTTTGGGATTCTTTCTTGCTTTCTAATGATATGTAATTGTGGAGAAGGATTATAGGAGTTACCTTGGAATTATTTTCTTGGAGTTTGTTTAGAGCAAGAGATTATTATGTCCACTTCCTTTTGATGATATTAATCAATTTTTGAGGTGCAGAAATTGAGGATGGAAAAGGACAAATAAGCAGTGCTTGTAGTTGAGATCGATGATAAGGTTTACTGTTTTTGTTACAAAAGTCATCTATATTTAAGCCAATTGTGGTCCTTCATTATCTGCATATTGACTTTTTATTATGTAAACTTAGAGCACCTTGTAACATACACTAGACACACGAATCCCTTAATTTGGAAATATATGTTCGTCAATTTGAATATTTATCTGTTTATACTCAATAATTCACTCATGTTTAAACAATACAAGTTCACCGTTTTTAACACCATGGTTCATCACCTTGAACGCAAAAGTTCATATTTTGACACACAAATTTAGACCATATTTTCATCAATTTAAATTTGAAAGTTCAGTCGAGTGCGTAATAATTTTCCATATTTGGCGTCCTTGATTTCCTTAAGAGTTGCGGAGATAACCAGTTATGGTATATAACCATTTAGCAGGCGATGTCAACAATTTACATTTTGGGTAAGAGTTTGTTTTGTGGAACAGGTATCCTAAATAAGAACATTTCTTTGTCACTTATAACTGTTTTCAAATTGGAAAGATATTCAATCACATTATAAAATGGGCAACACTTAGACTAAAATCTCATACCAATACATTATAGTAGAAAAATAAAATTTTATAGTAAAAAATAAATATATCATAGTACTAATCAAAAATTTATGAAAAGTTAATACTTTTGAATAAAAAATTAATAAATCATAATGTAAAAATTAATACATTATAGGAAATTACTACGGTGCCTTCACGGTACCATTCCTCCCACCCTAAGTGCATTTACATCCATCCATCTTTTAATATTTATAACTTTAAATTGATCCAACAGTTGATAATGGATGATAAAAGGTGAGGTATGATACGGGCACCGTAGAACTTCCCTACATTATAATATTGTAATAACATGTCAAATTTAGAATAACACAAAGTGCTTAGCTTATAAAATAAGCCCGCTCTTTGGATAACCGGCAATAAAAAGAAAAGGAGGCGCCCGCACGCACAAGAGTTTCTTACCTTAACGTCGCTTTAAAAAAAAAGAATTGAAGTAATAATGATTAAGAAATAAAGCTAAGTATTATATATCTCAATCAGCATAGACCAAACAAGGTGGATCCTTGGCCCAATGGTAGCGCGTCTCATTCCAGATGAGATGATTGCGTGTTCGATTCACGAAGGGTTCAAATTCCCATTCTATACATTTTTTTCCCCATTTTTCTGTTTATGGACCAGTGCGTCCTTTGCTGGGCCAGCCCCAATGTTATTTTAAGGAAATTATTAATGTAATATATAATACATCGGGGAAAAGTACATTTTCTATTCAGATAAAGTCCATTCTTATATTACGATAAATGTCAATATATATTTATTAAAATGTTATATATGTTAATCATTTGCAATATGATAAATGTACAATTTTTCATAATATGGATGAACACGTAACCGCAGTACAAACAATCATAAAATGTATATATTCGTTATATTAAATATTCATCTTTGGATATATGGTACAACGTACACCCGCGTGTACTTAACAATGACTGTATTTCACATACACCCTCTAGTGGTGGCAAATCATGTTTTCGGTCGTGTTCGTGCCACACTACTGCTTTTTCCTATTTCTTATCTTATTTAATTATAAATATAATAATAAGTGTAAAATTAACTAATTTTATAATTTTGTTCTTTTGTGTCGTGTTTCTTGTCGTGTCGTGCATTATCGTGTCTTTGTCTCTGTACTCGTGTTTCTTATCGTGTCATATTCGCGTTCGTTTATCATATCGTGTTAGTCATTGTCACCAACTACTAATATTGAGTTGGAGTTTTTTCGTTAAAGCTCTATAAGATATGTCAACTATCAATCTCGGCTTTGAGAGAAACTTCATTCAATTCAAGACCTAAAAGATGTGAAAATATCAATTCAAGCTCTAAGATTTAACATGTTAGTTCTTCTTAGCGTCTTCTTCATAGCTGTAGTTAGGGGTGTAATCGAGTCGAGCCGAGCCGAACACTGTCAGGCTCGAGCTCGACTGCAAAACTCGAAGCTCGAGCTCAATTTTCTCAAGCTGGAGCTCGACTCGTTTGAAAACTCGACAAGCTCGAGCTCGGCTCGATTTACATAATATTAATAAAAAAACCTAAAAAATATAAAATAAAATACTTAATATTAACTTTTAATATATATTTAGGGTATATATGTAATTAAGTGAGTGTAATAAGGATAAAATAGTAAATCTAGTAAAACTCGATTAGGCTCGCGAGCCTATCGAATCAAGTATTACTGAGCTCGAGTTCGAGCTCGATACATAATCGAGTATCTCGAGCTCGAGCTCGGTTCGATTAACCTCGAGTCGATTTCGAGTTTTTCTCGAGTCGATCCAGAATAACTCACGAGCCGTCTCGGCTCACTTACACCCCTAGCCGTAGTGAAATGGAAGAGCCCAAAACCGCTCTAAAGTGGGGTCTTCTGTTGTCTGGTATGGTTAAAGTGGCCACAATGGTTGGGTTTCGGGCTTGGTGATGGTGCTAAGCGGCATCTCGTGTTCAGGGCAGATGAAGGCTTTGGGTCTTAAATAGGTTTTTGTTTTTTATGGTGTGGATACTTGGTTTGTTATGGAGCTTTTCCGGTGAGTTATGGGTTTCAAAATTTATGGTGATTATAGGGGCATAACCAGTTCGTCGAGTTATCCCTCTCCGAATTCAAAAATATTTATTCCCTATCCCAATTTTATTTTTCCTAAGCTAAATAAATACTTATTTATTTATTTATTTATTTATTTTCTCCTTTATAATTTAGTACCCCTCAAGGTTTTGGGGTGTTCCTTGGGTTAGGATAGTGTTTTGCTTGTAATTGTTGTGTTTTTCTTCGTATTTTTAGATAGATTTTTATATCGATTTTAGTACTTTTGAGTCATTCTTCGTTAGGTTTTTAGGTCGTTTATCTTGTTTTATTATTTTTCGTGTTCTTACTACTTTTATATTTAATTTGGTTGAATGGGTTCAATTACCTTGAGGTTTGGTGAGATTCTTGGGTTTTTATGTTCAAATTCCTATTTTATAGGCTAAGGCATTGAGGACCAAAATTCAAGCAAAGAAGAGGCTCCTAAAATAGCTAACATTCTGGATTGGTGGCCTAGCCTCGCCCGAAATCCGCGCCAGAACTGCCACACTGGGTAGCGCTGCCGACACTGGGTTACCCAGTGTCCGAGCAGCGCCCGCAATCGCCCGCAGGCGCCCAGCATCTCTCGGCAGCACTCGCACGCGCAGCGCCCGCGCCTGCTCGCCCGCACTCGCYCGCGCGMGCCYGCATTCGTYCGCATTCGCCTGCCTTCGCCTAAATGYCTGCCTAGCTTCGCCTAAGCCTGCGCCAACCCAGCAGCCACGCCTAACTCCCCTCCCAACCCAAGCTAGGGTTTGGGATCAAATTACTCACAAGCTCTTGATAATTTTCTCTTTTCTTAGGTTTTAGATTCAAATTCAAGTTTTGATGTAATTTCTTTTTCCTAGATTAGATTTAATTTCAAGCACCCCCTTGGGTTTGTAAGCCTAAGAAGAATCCAAATACTCTTTTGAATTGTTACTTTGATGCAATTACATTCAAGTTTTGTTTCATTTCTTAATTCAAGTAAGTTTCCTTTCAATTTCATGTTTTATGCTTTATTTCTATGCTTGTTCTTCATTTCCATGCTTTGTTTTTCATTTTATGCTTTTTGCCTTAGCACCTTGAATTCATGATGAAACATATGAATTGGCTATGGAACCTAGATGAGTGACACATCTAGGTCATAGATCGGCTCTTGGATCGTCTTGATTTTGAGTTTTACACATGCTTTATTTTGAATTAAATTTTTGTGCTTTGTTTCATGCTTAATCTTAGATCTAGTCTTCATTACTTGTTATTTTTCATAAAGTTTTAAACTTTCCCATCTATTTTCATTGCTTTATCCATTCATGCTTTTAATTTTTGTTAATTTACTTTATTTAGGATTTTATGCATAGTTGTACCTTGTGCTTGCATGCTTGTACTTGGTGAAACATTGCATTTTCTTGCTTATTTTCATTATTGCTTTGCATTTCTATTTGAGGCATCCGACGTGGCATCCGACCCATGTGCATTTCAATTTCTAGGATAGTTTAGATAGGTTACTTGCTTTATTTTTATTTTCTTTTATTTTTCCAAGCTTGAAACACCTTGAGACTTACAAACGAATCGAATTCCGATAATATCGAGCCATGAACCCGTTGATTCATTTCAACACCACGAAATTCTACAAACAAAATGGTGCCGTTGCCGGGGATTTAAAATAAAGCTCTTCTAACAAAATGGCGCCGTTGTCGGGGATCGAACCCGGGTCACCCGCGTGACAGGCGGGAATACTCACCACTATACTACAACGACTCGTCTTGGTTAAGACTTTCGATTTAGTTGTAGTCTCATTGTGTTTTTAGCTTCTTTGTTATTTGACGTTTCTGTTTAGTATGCAAGGCTCTTATAACTATGGTGGATACATTCCCAACATGGGAGGGCATGGTGCAAACCATGTTGGGAATCCCATGTTGGGAATGAGATGTATAATGGATTTGGCAACGTGGGAGGGCATGGTGCAAACCACGTTGCCAATGGTGGATTCGGATATGGTCAACCCAACATGGGAGGGCATGGTGCAAACCATGTTGGTTCGAGCGGCTTCTTGGGTTCAAACGGTTCGTATGGAGGTTACGGAGCCCCTACTCCTCAAATTCCGAGCATGTATAACGGGGGCTTTGTTAATCCAAATTGGATCATTGGTAACCAAAATCCTAATTCCACTCCTTATGGTGGTTATAGTGCTCCCACTCCCTATCCGAATATATATATTGGTGTCTTTGAGAGTCCCGGCTCGTATGGCGATTCTCGTTCTTCCAATTTCAATCAAGCTCCGAGTGGTGCCACTACTAAATCCCAAGCTCTTGAGGCCTATGATCGCTTTGGAGGTTTTATCTCCGATGCACCCCCCGTCCGCACTATGAGAGACTTTAGTAGACC
>BMAC01000309.1:319270-346259 GCA_014905375.1 Phtheirospermum japonicum
TGGTGAAGAGTCGGTGGTGAAAATCATCCAACGGGCCTTAATAAAGAAAGGGACCTGAAAACACACAAAAACACATAAAAACATATAAAGTTAAAAGGAACTTGGGTTGCCTCCCAAGAAGCGCTTTATTTAACGTCTCTAGCTTGACGACGTCCATGTTCGATGTCATCCCGAGTCTAAAAATAGATGGCGATCGTGCCACGCCTTGGTATTCTCCAAGAGCAAGATTTGGTGATGATAATCACCAAGGCGGGCATAAAAATCACGTCTCGAGATGCCGAACACTCCAACTAGCTTTGGAGGTCGGAAACGCGAATAATCGATCACCTCGAATATGTCAAACAGCACTTGTAACATGGGGTGATCGGACACTTTCTTGACTATCTCGTCAACCACCTCAAGATCAAATTTCAATAAAGCTTCGGTTGGTTCAAAATACGACTCAATAGTCTCACTCTCCTCCAACATTGGCACCATAACTCCACCTTCTTCACCAAGAGTAGGGAGACTCGAATCTCCAATATATACCAGACACTCCAACGGCAACACCCCCACACTTTTATCCGTAATGTCATCAGATATCGCAAAGGGGCGGATCTCAACCAACTCGTCAATCTTAGCCGTATTACAAACCTCTTCCGAATAAATATCCACGGTAGGTTCTACCACATCAATTAATTTCACCTCGTCAAAATGAGGTCGATTTACCTCAACTCGAGTTTCATGATCAGTAATACCTGAATGAGACAAAGGATAATAATCGTATCTCGGGGTATAAGAATATGATTCGCAAGGAGCACACGGATCATTATATCTCGAATCGTGATATGTGGTTTTGGGAAAAAACTGCTCGAAACATAAGAGTTTGATGTAAGAAGAGAAAATGGTTCGTAGCTCGAAGAATTAGAATTGGGTAGAGCATACGAATCATATCTCGTGGAAAAAGGTTCCAAACCCGAGTTATAAGAATTTTCATTAAATGTTGGGCAATAGGAACTATGTGATTGATCAAAGTGATTAAGTGAACTATATGGATCATTTAAGCTCGAATTGTAAGAAATCAAAGTTTGGACCCATTCAGACGAGTAGAACGACCTCATGAACTGATCCACTACTTCATACCATGTTTTCAAAGAATCAGGCTCTAAATTAGCCAACCATTCACTTGCCCGATCCTTTAATGTGAACATGAAAAGCCGCATCATCACTTGATCCCATGTAAGTCCGAAAAGAGGGAATGTGCTGGTTATAGTTTCATACTCTCGGATAAAATGGAGCGGGTCTTCGTTCGGAAATCCATGAAAAATCGGAAGTTGCTCGAGGTAAAATTCATTAAGATCGTACTCCCGCATTGCAAAGCTCAAAGGAATTGCCGGTCGAAACCCACGCCAATCGGACGTTGGGCAAAACGTCTCTTCATCGAAAGGTGGAATGTAAAAGTCATCATATGGCGAACTTGATCGATAGTTGGCCATCTTCAATCTAAAATCTCGAATCGTCAAAGCTTGGCTACAAAGCAAAATACTCAAAAGACGAGATTAAATGTACCAACAAAAACAAAAAGAAACAAAATCAAATTCACAAACAAACACTAACACAAACAAACAAATAAGAATGCGAAAAAAAATAAATAAAAGCAAACACCAAAAATCGTAGCCTTTAGCCTTCCCCGGCAACGGCGCCAAATTTTGAATCGAACTTTTTCGCGTTTAAAATAATGAAAAGCTCGTCTGCAAGAGAACGGAGCTATTATAGGCGATAAGTTGACTCGAGTCGAATCACAAGGAAGACTAATCGGAAACTATTTCGGTGTTCGATTTTACTTACGTAGAAACCAAAATAAAAACTAGACTAGACTAAATTAAACACGCGATCAAATAAGGTTTGAGGTTTTCTAACATCTACGAGCAATAAAATTAAAAGCTTTAAAACGATTAATAAAACGAAGGTCAAGTGCACCAGAATTGTCTCCACGATCGGGGTTGTCAATCCCGATGGTTCTAAACGACCCAAAGCACACTAGACCAATAAACTCAACCAAAACTTATGTTACTCTAAACATCATGCAATTAAAAATGAGAACTTAAGCATTTAAAACCTACAAATCACCAAGCATCTCCAACAAAGGAATGAAAGCTTACGAAATTAACGAGAAAAGTCGCAAAGTTCAAACGAGAAATTAAACTAAGAATTACAAACTAATATATCTAACATCTAAAGTCTGAAATCTAAGAAACTAAAACGAAAATACAGAAAGCAAAACAAAGACGAAGAACAAACGAGGAATTGACGACTCGAACTTGCAATCTTCGACTCTTCAACTCGAATTATGCGCGTAATTGAAATGGTGGCATGAATCGAGGGCTCTCTATAATATCCGGACCTTTCCCCCTCGTCCCAGCACTTGAAAACGAAGAAAACCACCGGCTTTTATAGATTTTTCGAAAATAACCGCTCAAACTGCTGGAGCGTCGACGGTGCATCAGTCGATGCGAGCCAGGCTGCACGCGTCGACCAGGCAGTGCGTCGATCGACGGAGCTAGGATCGACGCAACAGAACATTTGCGTCGACGGTGCGTCAGTCGACGCGAGCTAGGCTGCACGCGTTGACAGGCAGTGCGTCGATCGACGCGAGCCAAGATCGACGCAATAGAACATTTACGTCGATGGTGCGTCGACAGTGCATCAGTAAACGCGGGCGTAGCATCGACAGTGCGTCGACGGTGCATCAGTCGACGCACCTGCATGGCTTCGGCTCGTCGCTCATCCCGTTTTTCTCGTTTTGAGCTGAGATATTAACATTAAACAAAGTTAGATTATTTCATACAAAATAAAGTGAAAACACATTAAACACCATAAGAAACGAAAAACATAAAAAAGGAAGAAAAACGATAAAAAGATAAACTTAAAACACATAACAGCACACAACATACGATGTAAAACACACAAAAATCACATACAAATATGTACAAATCAAAACGAGGAAAACGGGATGAGCGACGAGCCGAAGCCATGCAGGTGCATCGACTGACGCACCGTCAACGCACTGTCGATGCTACGCCCGCGTCGACTAACGCACCGTCGACACAAATGCTCTGAAGCGTCGATCTTAGGCCCGTCGGTTGATGCACTGTCGACACTACGCCCGCGTCGACTGACGCACCGTCGACGCACCATCGACACAAATGCTCTGAAGCGTCGATCTTAACCCCGTCAGTCGACGCTCTGCTTGGTCGACGCGTGCACATGGCTCGCGTCGACTGATGCACTGTTGACGCTCCGGCGGTTGAGCGGTTATTTTTGAAGAAATCTATAAAAACCGACTGATTTTCCATTTGCAAGATCAGACTATGAGGGGGCAAGGTCCATATCACTTAGAAATATATATCCCTTTCATTTTACATCATATTTGAAGATTTCGTTCGAAGATTGCATCGAAGTCTCGTTTCTACGCTTACCATCGTTGCTTGTCATCGTTTATTGTTGAAGCTTGAACAATTGCTGCAGATTTTCATGAACTATAAGTTGTACTTTCTATTCTAGTAGTTTGGCTTTGGATTTAACTTTCATAAGTTGTATCTTCCTTTATTAGATTGTTAGTTTGATTATGTTATTTTAGTAATTCAAGTGTTTTCAATTTACTAGTTTGATGATGATGCTTCTCATTTTTAAATATCTGAATTTTCATGCTTTCAATTAGGTTTAATTAGTTAATTAGGTTTTTAATAATTGCATGCTCATTTTTGAATTCGTAGTTGTAGAACCCTTGAACTGAAATGGATTGTGTGTTTAATTATAAAAATCGTGAACAAACATTTATCGACGCCGATTGCAATTCCTCGTGATTCGACTCGGATCAGCTTATCGCATACAACAGCTCCGTTCTCTTGCGGGGGGAAGGTCCAGATATTTTATAGAACCCTCGGTTCATGCCACCATTTCAATTACGCGCATAATTCGGGTTGAAGAGTCGAAGATTGCAAGTTCGAGTCGTCAATTCCTCGTTTGTTCTTCGTCTTTGTTTTACTTTCTGTATTTTTGTTTTAGTTTCTTATATTTCAGACTTTAGATGTTAGATAGATTAGTTTGTAATTCGTAGTTTAATTTCTCGTTTGAACTTCGCGACTTCTCTCGTTAATTTCGTAAGATTTCATTCCTTTGTTGGAGATGCTTGGTGATTTGTAGGTTTTAAATGCTTAAGTTCTCGTTTTTAATTGCATGATGTTTAGAGTAACATGAGTTTTGGTTGAGTTTATTGGTCTAGTGTGCTTTGGGTCATTTAGAACCATCGGGATTGACAACCCCGATCGTGGAGTCGATTCCGGTGCACTTGACCTTCGTTTTATTAATCGTTTTAAAGCTTTTAATTTTATTGCTCGTAGATGTTAGAAAACCTCAAACCTTATTCGATCGCGTGTTTAATTTAGTCTAGTCTAGTTTTTATTTTGGTTTCTACGTACGTAAAATCAAACACCGAAATAGTTTCCGATTAGTCTTCCTTGTGATTCGACTCGAGTCAACTTATCGCCAACATAAGGGTAAGACAACATTCTATATCTTCCTATTGGTTTCCATCTGGTGAAAGTGAAAGGAACATATATATATATAATAAGAAAATGTACCATCGATGAGGATAAAGTTTCATGGCTAAGCGAACGTGAGGATGCTCTTTCGTTGAAAAGATTCATCATTGTCAACGGTGTTATCAGTTCAACGGGTCCCACTAGAGATGCCCAAGGTGGCCTGTCTCTCACATACGATCTGGCGACGTCCACAGGCGAACCAACTCCAGCTTCTACCCGCATTACCAACAATCTTGGCACGTCCACAGGAGAACCAAATACATTTTATCCCTACATTATAGAAAATGAAGTCACTGAAAGCCCTGAATCAAAACGAGAAACCTTTTATCAATGATAAACTATCGTGTAAAATTATGACTAACATGTTCGAATTCATTACACGTTCCATGAACGCACTTCGATCCCATTTTCTTCTCTTGAAACTATTTCTTCGCTTCCTGAACAGCTTTATTTAATCTATTGACATCTTTTGTTCATGAAAATGAGAATTGTACAAATATGTATGATTGTCACTATATATCGAAATGCAATACCATGGTCGACTATTTTCACAGGAGAGGTCGTGAGTGATACTTTTTCCATCAAATGCACATTGACATTCTAAATGAATCCGTGTGACAAGGTTTACCAAAAACATATATACAGAACTTAAACCAGAAAAAGATAGGGTAAAAAAATAAAATTTTACACACTTAAAATAATAAATTAAAGAATAATAACCAAAATGTTGTGAAGAGAGGTAACAAAATACCTCAAGTTTTTTGGAAGTTAGTTACCTCGAAAAAGGCTCCAGTGAATCGAGACCCTTGTCCATGTTGCGACATTTCTGGAAAAGTCATTTTTTCCTAACAGAAAAACAAGTCACAGCCCACATACATAATTGTACAAACAATTCTTAATAAACTGGAAAAATCTATATATGCTCCCTCATCGAGAATGCACTGATCAATTTACCCAGAATAGGAGAAATTGTTATTCTAATCCTAAAAAACAACTCATTCATTTTTTTCTTCATTTCATCAAGAATATAAATGTTAACAATATACTATTTTGGTTCTATTCCATCTATAGAAACAGCAGGTTACCTCATTCAATGCATTCACCCCATTAGAAGGGCTTTGACACTCATCAACACAGTCATCACCATCCTTTGCCGAACAAGAAAATGAAGAAGAAGAAAGAGAAAGAAAAGAATAAAGACATGAAAATCATTTTAGGCGAGCAATGTCTATGAGCAAGAAACAAGTGCAAGATTGTTTATCTAAGAAACTTTTTATTTTATTTTTTAAAATTACATATAAAATGTAATTGAACAAATAAACATATATAACTACCATCAATGAAGTAATCCTCAAACTGAGACACACTTCATACAGAGAGAGCAGAAATATGAAGAAATATTCAAGCTTCTGTTGGGTTCGCTATAATCATATGGGGCTTATACAGCGGGATTTAAAAATTTTAATTAATTAAAACAAATATATATACTAAACCCCGTAGATTTCGTTAGCGATTTTAACGATAGCCATTTTTCATTATTATGTATCGAATACAAATTTCGATTCTTATAAAAATAAATAAATTAATACCTCTCGATTAATTTATTCAAGCGACGATTGAGAGAGAATTAGTTCCCGGCTATGTGGCTAACACCGAAACTTCTCGCCGTAGAGATCCAAGCGTATCCCCTCCAATCGAGTCCACCTTTTGATTGCGACATCGGGAAAACTCATCGCTAGTAGAATAGTTCCGTTTTCAAATTATTTTAAAGGAATAACAATTAATCCAACAATCAACAATTGATTGAAGATTAATTAATGTAGACAAAAATTATTAATTAGTTTTCATTTACATATTGAAGACTAAGAATAAAAATATAAAAGAAAAGAAAAGTGAATTTTCCTTCTCTGTGTTTTGACTTCTTCAAAACTGAGAAGAGGATGGCTGCACTCTAATTTTTTGAAAAATAAAACTTTTTTTTCCTTTTGTTTTTCGAAAACCATGAATCACTCTCAGGATAAGGACGGCTGGACCTTATATTAAAAAGGGAGGACTCCCTTTATGTTTCAAAAACCAAAACCTACGGCTGCAACTCTTTTTCTTTTCTTTTATATATATATATATATATATATATATATATACTAATTCGGTTAATTAGATTACGAATGAAATCTAATCTCATTATTAAATTAACCAACATAATTAGAAAAAGGATTTTTCCCCAAGTCATCCGTCTCTTTTCGAAACAAAGAGTACGACTCGGTCCCAATTACCACCCCCCCCCCCCCCCCTCTCTCTCTCTCTATATATATATATATATACCACACACACAAATATATAATATAAACTAATTTTATTTTAAAATTTTCAACTATTTTAATGGGCTCCTACAATTAGGGCCTACTAGAAAATTGCATAGACTTGGGTTTAATATCCAACTATGTAATTAATTCAATTAATTAATTAATTTCACGAGTTTAAATTAATCAATCCAATTGACCAATTTAATATATTCCTTTAATTGAGATTTCTACTCAAATTAGATTTAATTATATAATTAGATTATATATAATTAAATATTTAATCCAACAATTAAATTAAATTAAAATCTCATTTAATTAATCCAAATTAATTAATTATTCCAACCATTGGGGTTATCAATCTTGAAATGTCAACAACCAGAATTATGTGTGACCCTTTTAGGTTCATAACTAACACTAGCAGTATGCTTACAATTTATGTAAGTTTATTAATAACAATTTATTATATTAATTAATCTAATTAATTAATTCTCTTGAGGTTAACTCTTTAATTTCAAGAACCTACAAATCATGGCAACATCTAACAAGTAGCATGATTACCTAGTGTTAGGTGAAATATCTAGCAAATCTATTTCACTTGCAAGTCCATACATGTACGATCCTTTCGACAACTAGTTTCCCGATTGAATCTTGGGCATAGATTTATAAGTCGAAACCCAATTGATTTAATAACTGTGATTTCATTTCAAGTTTAAGTAATTCATTTATGAATCAATACTCATCGTGCCCTGCCCAAGGTCTTTGAATCACAAACTATGAAAATTCACAGGATACTCCCTTGTCCATAGACAAGTGTCGAATTTTTTGTTAGCTACAGACAAACCTCCATGCACATCGATACAATACTCAAAATACCCCTTTTACGATTTTCAAGAAATCAAAGATAAATCTAAGCATTGCATGATGTGCACAAGGCTACCATCGTACCCTTATTCGACAGACAAATCTTCCAGTTAAGAATTTCCATCGGGTCATGTTCAATGAACTTGTTCTCCAACAAGAACCCACATATATGCACTCGCGTCACAACGTTGATGTTAATGGAATGTAACATCCTTGTCTTACAAGCATGCATCATATGCAAAAGTCTTACCGGGCTATTCAATGTCCTATCTCGAAAAGCCCTTTGACTTGGAACAAATTTAAGACCGAAACCTTAGAGATATGTTCCATGATTGCCATCGTATGCGCAACCATATCCCATAGTTTAAATTGGTTTAAGGACTTTATCATACGTGCAATTATAATAAAAGCAAAAACATAAGATAAAGAAAGTTGCCTTTATACAAGTAGAATGGAGTCCAATCTAATTGGAACGTCGGGTACTCTACTCTAACAATCTTCCACTTTCCCTAGTGCTAATTTCCCATGTATTTTAGGCTCATATTCTCAAGATGCACTAGTGCAGAAACTGCATTTTAGAACAGAACATCCTGGTGCATTTTGGCCTAACACGAGTGTTGCCCATAAATAATAGAGTAGGTCTCATGTGAGATCGGTCTCATAGAATGAGACCATATTTTAACATTTTGTAAGTTGATCCGATCCAACCCGCTACCCACCTAGAAACCAGGAACCCGCCCGCAAGCTTAAGTGAGAAAAGTATCACACAAATCAAACAATTCACATCGAGAATTTGCAGAAAATCTGCGCAGCTCCATCTGAAAAACCGACAGATCGACAATATTCAGCCTATTGCCGACGTCGCCACTGCAGTTCAAGGGATCAGAAAATTAAATTCGGCGCAATTGATTTCTAAGAAAATCAAAGCATTTAGATAACTTTTGGCTGTTCTGGATTAGACTTTCCAGAACGGTATTTTGAAATACCGTTCTGGATAGATGATTTTCCAGAACGTTATTCAAATACCGTTCTGGAAAGTGGTCATTCCAGAACGGTTATTCAAAAAAACCGTTCTGGATTAACAGTCAATCCAGAACGGTATTTTTATAACGTTCTGGAAAGTGTACTATCAAGAACGGTAATGTAAAACCCTTCTGGAAAGTGTACATTTCAGAACGTTATTTAAATAACGTTCTGGAAAAGATTTTTTAAATAAAGAGAATTATGTTCTTACATATAGTTGGTTTTTGTCAATGTTTAGTGTGATACTTATGGAGATTGAATGCCCATTCTGCTTTTCTTGTGTCAAGTCTTTGCACTTGATTACTGTAGAGTTAATATTTTATTAGCTTTTGCTTATATTGTAAGAATGAAAAAAAAAAAAAAAGGAACAAGAGAAATCTATTATTTTCTTATGTTGTGTTTTTTTTTATTGCTATCATGGAGTCACAGTTTTGTTTATTTATCCTATCCTGTAAAAATATTGCGTTTTCCTTAGAATTGGAATGTGACAGTTGAAATTTCCTTTTATTATGTTTTCCGATAGTGATGAAGCGATTGCCGCATATCTTGATCTTTGTGGAGAATCTCTAAAAGATATGTCGCTCAATAACATAACCCAGGTAACATTTTAGTTTTAGTTTATTTCAAATTCTTAGGGAGTCTCTCAAACCCAAAACCGTGCTATGGAAATCTGAACTGGTCTGTCGTTAGTTCTGAAAATGTGGATGGAAATCTGACTATTACTCTGGAGCTAAAAGATGGTCCACACAACCGTGCTATGTGGGATTACATTTTTCAAGCGCTCTCAAGGTTAGTACTTAGTGATGTTTTGTTGTCTTATAGTTCTAAGTTTTTCATATATATATATATAGATATAGATAGATAGATAGATAGATAGATAGATAGATAGATAGATAGATAGATAGATAGATAGATAGATATAGTTTGTTATTCAAGTATCAAAATGATTTTTTGTCAAACTAATTCCTAACCATAGGTGAAGGGTATTTTGATGACAGTTGATTGAATGATTTCCTGCTACTATTCTGCCAAGCTACTGCAGCCTGTGTTTTTGTCAAAGTAATTACTTATGTATTTCTATTGAATCAAGCCTTGATATGGTTTAAACATAATCTTAAGTTTTCATTCTGCAGGGAGTGGTATTTTATGAAGACGGTGAGCCAATAGTTGATGGTGAATCTGGAGATCTTAAGGTTTCATGAAGACTTTATCTTTTTTTTTTTTGATTTCATATAGTTGAATAAAAAACTATTGTATTAATATTAGTTTTAGTTTGCAGCGTAGTAGATTCTATTGAAATTTGGTAATATAATTAATATAATCACAGTATTTATTATTATTGATTTTGGTGTATTCCTGCTTTCATTTAATTTTTTTTTTAATTTTTTTAACTTTCTAGAAGGTTTATCGAGCCCTTGTGAATTTTAACCACTTGACTACAATACTACAATTTGATTCTTGTTGTTTTTGCTATATTATGTAGTTTTTAATGAGTATTTGGATCGTACTATCCTCAATGGCTTGTCCCCTCAGGGAGAGCATTTTAGGATGCTTAAGGTCTCGTTCTTCTTCTGTTACCTTGTTTGTTTCCGTTTGCTTTTACATTCACAACAGATAATTTACAATTATTTGATTATTTTTTGACTACTGGCTATGACTTTTCTGAAACCAAATTGCCATTTCAGGCAAAAGAAGTTGATATGCTTGTTCAGAATATGGCATCTTATGAGGACAAGGAACAGTTAACACAGGTTGGATGGAAGTCAATTATGTCTTAATTATGATAGTTTAATTCGGTTTAAATGAAATTTGAATTTTATTTGGAAGACTCTAGCCAGTCCTTATCTCATTCCTATATATCTAAGGTTTTGGGTGCCAACAACTTGGCAGCCAGTGAAGAGTTGCCGGTTGAAGAATTGCCTGTCGAGGCTCCTCAGCCTCAGCCTGAGCCTCAGCAAGAACATGTAAACCATTTCTCTGTCCATAATAATAATATACGAAATGGACAGAGACAACGCCATAGAAATTTCGCCAGGCAACATGCAGCCTGGTTTGCCATCTTCAGACCTGAACAAGAACTTGGTAACGATGGTGCTGCTGCTCCTGATGGTGGAGTAGAAGATTGTCCTTTCTACGGCCGTGAAAATTATGAAGGATCGTGGAGATAATAAGACTCGGGCGCGTTACGGTGCTTCTAAAAATTGTCCAAAGTGGATTCCGAAGAAGCAGGAGGAATCGAGCAGATGCGATAGGCACATTCCCTCGTTGCAGGAGCTTTGCTTGTCGATTCTTTGTGAAAATGCGGATGCGATCAATTCTCTTGAGTTCATTCCTGATGCGTTGAGGCACAAGATCAGTTGGTTTCTTTGTGACCGTCGGGGAATGGATAGCAAGTTTCTTGAGTTGCTGGTGCGTGGTTCTCTGACGGAGGTGCGTGTACGGGATTGTTCGTGGTTAACTGAGGAGCTAGTCACCAAGATATTTGAAGGTGTTGATGCCAGCAAACTGACGGTGCGATTGTTAATTTTTTTTTTATGATCATTTTTTTCACTTATTTATCTGAGCAAAAAAATTGTACTTAAGTTATCATTTTCATAAGGGCTGATTAGAAAAACTATGTACGTACCCATGAATTTGAGAATATATAATTGTAAATTAGTCAAGGTATCTTTTTAAAATTACAAATGCCACCCTTATGAAATTGTTCATAGTCTGCCTGCCAATAATTCATCTTTCATTAGTTGTTTAGAATATTTTTTATTTTTATTTTACCTCAGTTTACCCTTCATGTAGACTCATTGGTTTTGATAATCATATATTAATGAGCATATTTGTGCAAAATTTTTATTAGTGGGTTTCTTCATATCTCTTGTCCAATAAATTTGATTTCTATCTTTAATTATCGAATGTGTTAAGGATTAATGGTCCGGTAAATCCTATTTCTAACTTGTTTGTATTCAAACTTAACCCACAAATTCTGGTTTTATCCATCTTGATAAGTATTACAAATATCTCATTCAGGTTAGTATTAGTCCCTCAAGAGGGGTGCGATAAGCACTTTTTAAATAGTAGTTATTATATAGGATTTTTTTTATGATCAATATTTTACGTTAGACATCGTATCAACTAATCCCATTTTAATATTTCACATAGGGGGTTAAATTTACTCGATCTGATGTTATTTTTTCCCTGAAATTAGGTGTTACAATTCGACCTAGGTGGAGGATGTATCCAAGACTATATTCTACATTCCACGCTGGCTCGTTCACCAAATTGCCTTCCCGCATTGACTACATTATCCTTGAAAGGTGCATATCGTCTTACAGATGTTGGACTATGAACGCTCGCCTCAGCCGCACCATCTCTAAAATCTTTCAACATCAGCGAGTGCCCTTTGCTCACCTATAAGGGGATATGCTGTCTGTTAAACTCGCTGAGCTTAGTTTTAATGGAGTTGTACTTAGACAATTCTCATGGTGTAGATGCTATGCTTATTCTCCCTGCTATGCTAAAGCTAGAGAGATTGGAGGTTTTATCACTAGCTGGTATTCAGACTGTTTCTGATGATTTTATCAGTAAATTTGTCTCTGTAAATGGTTGCAGAATGAAGGAGCTTGTTTTAGCTGATGGCACGTGAGTGTTTTGGATTGATCACACTGATATGTAATACTGTTCAGGCTCGGCTTTGAAATTCTGAATCCTGTTGACATATGTTTTGACCTTTTGTGTACAGGGAGTTGACTGATTTGTCTTTGGAAGTCATTGGTGGTACTTGTTCTGAGTTACGAGCAGTGGACCTTTCGAATTTGCGGAAATTGACAGATGTTTCCATGGGCCACCTTGCAAATGGTTGCCCAGCGATTGAGATACTTAAAGTTTGTCCTAGTGGATTGAGGTATAAGATTTTTTAAATAAAGAAAATTATGTTCTTACATATAGTTGGTTTTTGTCAATGTTTAGTGTGATACTTATGGAGATTGAATGCCCATTCTGCTTTTCTTGTGTCAAGTCTTTGTACTTGATTACTGTAGAGTTAATATTTTATTAGCTTTTGCTTATATTGTAAGAATGAAAAAAAAAGGAAGAAGAGAAATCTATTATTTTCTTATGTTGTGTTTTTTTTTTATTGCTATCATGGAGTCACAGTTTTGTTTATTTATCCTATCCTGTAAAAATATTGCGTTTCCTTAGAATTGGAATGTGACAGTTGAAATTTCCTTTTATTATGTTTTCCGATAGTGATGAAGCGATTGCCGCATATCTTGATCTTTGTGGAGAATCTCTAAAAGATATGTCGCTCAATAACATAACCCAGGTAACATTTTAGTTTTAGTTTATTTCAAATTCTTAGGGAGTCTCTCAAACCCAAAACCGTGCTATGAAAATCTGAACTGGTCCGTCGTTATTTCTGAAAATGTGGATGGAAATCAGACTATTACTCTGGAGCTAAAAGATGGTCCACACAACCGTGCTATGTGGGATTACATTTTTCAAGCGCTCTCAAGGTTAGTACTTAGTGATGTTTTGTTGTCTTATAGTTCTAAGTTTTTCACACACACACACACACACATATATATTATATATATATATATATATATATATATATTATATATATATAGTTTGTTATTCAAGTATCAAAATGATTTTTTTGTCAAACTAATTCCTAACCATAGGTGAAGGGTATTTTGATGACAGTTGATTGATATTTCCTGCTACTATTCTGCCAAGCTACTGCAGCCTGTGTTTTTGTCAAAGTAATTACTTATGTATTTCTATTGAATCAAGCCTTGATATGGTTTAAACATGATCGTAAGTTTTCATTCTGCAGGGAGTGGTATTTTATGAAGACGGTGAGCCAATAGTTGATGGTGAATCTGGAGATCTTAAGGTTTCATGAAGACTTTATCTTTTTTTTTTTTTTTGATTTCATATAGTTGAATAAAAAAACTATTGTATTAATATTAGTTTTAGTTTCAAGCGTAGTAGATTCTATTGAAATTTGGTAATATAATTAATATAATCACAATATTTATTATTATTGATTTTGGTGTATTCCTGCTTTCATTTAATTTTTTTTTAACTTTCTAGAAGGTAACTTTTGTAAAACCGTTCTAGTAAATGTACTTTCCAGAACGGTATTTTCAAAATGCCGATCTAGAAAGTATAACTTACCAGAACGGTAACTAAAAATACCGTTCTGGAAAGTCTCACTTTTAGAACGGTATTTTCAAATACCGTTCTGGTAAGTTATACTTTCCAGATCGGTATTTTAAAATACCGTTCTGGAAAGTGTGACTTTCCAGAACGGTATTTCAAAAAACCGTTCTGGAAAGTGGCGGATGAACATGAGATGGTACCATTCTAGAACAGTTTTTTTTTACCCTTCTAGAAAGTCTGCTAATCCAGAAGGGTAAAAAAAGACGTTCTGGAAAGTCTGCCAATCCAGAACTATGTCACTACAGAAGGTACAGAAAGGCGTTCTGGATAGGCAGAATTACCCTTCTAGATATGAAGTTTCTGCACTAGTGATGCCCGTCAAATACCTTTTGTGATAAGGATTTAGTCATTGGGTCTGCTACATTTTCTGGCCAAGCGACTCGATTCACAACGACGTCGCCTCTACCAATGATCCTCTCACTAGGTGGTATCTTCTCAAGATTTGTTTGGATTTTGGATGAGATCTCGGTTCTTTTGCTTGCGCTATAGCCCCATTGTTGTCACAATAAATTATTGTTAGATCAACAGTGGACGGAACTACATCCAACCCTTGGATAAAGTCTCGCATCCGAACAACCTCTTTTGCTGCATCTGATGGAGCAATATATTCAGCCTCTGTAACAGAGTCTGCAATCGTCTCTTGTTTGGAACTTTTCCAACTGATTGCTCCTCCATTCAAGGTGAATATATATCTAGACATTGACTTTGAGTCATCTACATCGGATTGAAAACTAGAGTCAATATATCCCTCTAGTTTCAATTCTCCATTGTCGTGTATCAAGAATATATCCTTAGTTCTTCTCAAGTACTTAAGGATCTTCTTAACGGCGTTCCAGTGCTCAAAACCTGAATTTGACTGATATCTGCTCGTGACACTTAGAGCATGTGCGACATCAGGTCTAGTACATAGCATTGCATACATAATGCTCCCAATTGCGAATGCATAAGGTACACAATCCATCTTTCTTCCTTCTTCAGGTGTCTTTGGAGACATACCCCTAGAAAGTGGACCAGTGCTCATTGGTAGGTATCCACGCTTGGATTCCTCCATGCTAAACCTTTTTAGCACTCTGTCTATGTACATGGACTGGGATAGTCTGATCATCTTTCGTGATCTATCTCGATAGATTTTTATCCCAAGGATAAAAGATGCTTCTCCCAAGTCCTTCATGGAGAACTGCTTAGACAACCAAGTACTCGTTGATTGCAACATCCCTACATCATTCCCAATGAGTAGAATGTCATCAACATAGATTATAACAAAAGTAACTGCCCTCCCACTAACCTTCTTATATGACACATGGTTCATCCAGATTCTTATGAAAATCAAATGTTTTGGTTGTTTCATTGAATCGGATGTTCCAACTCCTCGAAGCCTGTTTAAGATTATAAATGGATATCTGGACACTAGTGCATAAACAGGCATTCTAGAAAGGATATAACAGGCAGTCTAGAATGGATTCTGCTACGTTCTAGATCTAGTCATTCTAAATTGGCAGAGAATTCTAGAACGGATATTTTTTATCCGTTCTAGATTTTCTGACATTCTAGAACGGATAAAATGTCCGTTCTAGAATGTTTTAGACCTGTTCTAAAAAGTCCAATTCTGGGTCTGCCCGTTCTCTATAATACATTCTAGAACGTAAAATTCTAATATACATTCTAGAAGGTCTAATATTCTAGAACGTATATTAGAATTGTACGTTCTAGAATGTCATTATTCTAGAACATATATTAGAAAATACGTTTTAGAATGTCGAACTTCTAGAACGTATATTATTTTATACGTTCTAGAATAATGACATTCTAGAACGTATTTCCTAATATACGTTCTAGAATGTTATATTTTAGAACGTACAATTCAAAATATAAGTTCTAGAATGTCATATTTAGAACAAATATTCGAAATATACGTTCTACAATGTCATTATTTTAGAACGGATATTCAGATTGTACGTTCTAGAAAGTTAATATTTTAGAACGGACATTAAAAAATACCTTCTAGAAAGTAGAAAAAAAAAAAAGAGATGAAAGCAGGTACACCAGAATTGCCAAATACCGGATATTTGGATATATTAATTATTGCAACAAAGTGAATAGCTTAATACAGATGAAATTAAAAAATAATCAAAATCCTTCTTTACATCTACAATCTTCTCTAGAAAAGGAAAAAAGAAGAAAAAGAAAAAAAAAAGTCAAAATAAATAAAAACCCGAGATGTGTTCTTACTTAGGCAAAAATAAAAGCTACTCTATTCCGTGCATGCTTGTGTATATCATCTATATTCACTGGCATTTCACGAATCTGTGCACTATAGTACTGCTCAATGTCTCTTAAGATTTTGATGTCATCGCTTTTCACAAAATTTATGGCGCAACCCTACAACATCACCAGGTAACACAAATCACATCAGTACAAACGATTGCATATACCTAGCACTCCAAGAAATCCAAATCACAATATATAATCACCAAGAAACAGGACACCAAGAAATTAGATCCAATAAATGTTATTTAGTCAAACACTAGCAATAATGTGAATCGCATAGAGAAATTTAAATTAATCATTATCTTAGATAAAACTAAATTATAATAACATCCCAAAATATCATATAGATATCTCAGTTGTGGTGCATACTATAATAACGCGAGACAATGAACAATCGAAGACTTGTGCATTTCCCAACAAAAGCATTTTCTCATAAGCTTTCATAGGTTTACAAATTACTATAATTATCATAATTATTTTTTCTTTTTGGAAGGTAGTTTTACATGTTATTATTGGTTACCGCTTTAACGCCAACTTCTTGTACATAAGCAATATCATCAGGAGTAAAAAGTCCAGACTCTCCAACCACCTGACATTTTCATAGAAAGGGGAAAAAAGAGTATTATAGTTACTTCATTGAGAAAGTGGAAAAGGATATATCTTGTTATAATACTTATAGTAATGCCTTTCTAACGTGACTTTCTAACGTATCTTTTCTCCACGCTCGCCTTCAAGAAGATTTCGGGTGTTGCCATTATCGACCTTAAATGTTCCTAGAAAAGAGTTGAAAGTGAACTGTTTTAGCAAGTTAACAATCATTATTGGAAGATATAAAACTTTAACTATAGCTCATTATGTTCTTTCAAGTTGCTCCTAGTCATATTGCAGGAGTCACGTTTTTATCCATTGAACCTCCAATATCTGACCATTTGAAGTCGGGAATGAAGATTACAAAGCATTCAATATTTCATATCACATAAAGGATCTAATATTTGAACAGGGTTAATTACAAAAAACTACCCTTGAGGTTTGACCTAATTGCAAAAACCAAGATAATTTTCAAAATCACAAAAACTACCTCTGAGATAAAACCATATATGTATAAGCCAAATAGTATATCACTCTTATTTTACCTTTTTTTCTGATCTTAAATGTGAAATTTGATGAGTTATGCATAGAAGGAGCCAATTTTACCGAATGACTTGAACAAAATAGAGAAAATTTTGTATCATTTGAAATCGCATAGAAGCATGAAATAGAGTTATAACTTCTAATTCATAAAAAAATTAAAGAACATAGAGCATATTCCTTCGAGCTAACTAAAATACCTAGGTCACGATTATTGATGCCGACTAGTTCAATCCCCTCGATCTCCAACACACGATCCATCTCTCTCTCATCGTGTACCTAGGAAATCAAAAACCATAAAAGGATGAGACATTAATCATGATGACGACATGATTTTATAATCACACAAAATTAGAGTCATGAAGTTTAATACTAAATTAATGCATAAAAAGAAAAAAAAACGCAGGTGCATACTGCAAGTAATTGATGGGGAAGAAATAAAAGCCGAACCTTAACCAGTGCTGCTAACCCTAGCAATTTGCATATCTTAATCATGTACTCAATCTCAAGATCAGGCAAAACAACAGCAATTAAGAGAACAACATCTGCACCTTTGACTCGAGTGTAGTAGATTTGCAAAACTTAAATAAAAACTCTTTACACAAGAGAGGGCACTGAATTCAATAAAAACAACCCGGTTAAAAGAATAGGAAAATATAATTAAACCAATATCCTGAAATATTTTGGATGAGAGAATACCTATACTCCAGAACTCCTTATGGCCTTTAAATTCTCAAAGCCTCCCTAATTAATCCAACCATGAAAACAAAAAAAGAAAGGGTGGAACAAAAAAGAAAATACCTTTTCTGAGAATTTAAAGAAAAGAATAGTAAGTTAAATTTTCTGTCTAAGTAAATAAAATTAACAGTGCTACACAATTACCGGCTCCATATTTCGAGTTTCTGCCACTCATTTCTGAGAAGCTATGTCCCCAGCGACATTCTGATCGAGTTTCTAAAGAGAGAAGAGAAATTAAGTTAAAAAAGATATTTAAATATATTGATTTACTAAGTTCCACTCATCACAAGTACACAATAGTTTGAAAATTAATTCATAACTATGCCATTTATCTTATATGGTTGAGAAACTACAAACAAAAGATTCTGATTGAAAAATAATATATTAGTTCTACCTCGAAACTATTATCTGTGATAGCTTTTGTTGTGGAAAAATCTTTAGGGCATATCATTGCCAAGAACGGATATTTTAATTTCTCCAATTGTAAATCTTCAGAATTAAAAAAAGTGGAACATTAAAGGTTCCAAGAGATCAGTTAAGGATTCGAGAACCACCGGGGGCCCGTTCTGGTCACTTGGGTCATATGTTCTTGTTGAGAAGGGCGACTGCACAGTCGACAATAAGTACATCAGGTTGATATGTTCCGTGTTTGAGAAATCTAGGCCGAACAGTGATGGGCTAAGATTCATGGCAAGAGGGCTTCTCAGGTTACTAATACTATGACCACGTGTTTGAGAAATAAGCTGGGGATTGCCATCAATAGCATGCAGCTCTGCAATGATTATAATCAGCACGCAAAAAATTTAGAAACAAATATTATAGTGTATCAACAGTTTAGAAAAAAATAAAAATAACGATGATGGGCAAATAATGAATGCATACCTCTTTCATAAATCGAAACAGGCAAATCTTTGTCAGCAAGACTAATTGGAGGATTGAGAAGAACATATACTGGGCTCTCATTTATATCCATCACCACAAGAAACGGATAAATACTTCTCGTGAGTCATAGAACACGTTGTCACTGTAGCGGAATGGTAAAACAAAACGAAACCTGCAGTAGAGCTAACTCAGACTCCGTCTATTTTAGGGCACATACAAATGAATCAATAACAAGTAAAGCTTGCTTCTGGGTTTTTTTTCTCATTAATTTTTATTTATCCAAGTTCTGACCATGTACTGTTATAAAATTTTAGATTCAAACGAAAATGAGTTATTGTAGCTCCACATTCTCATACCCATTTAATATATCATGAAATTGACAACTATTAGAGTTCAACATCTAAAATAATTGCTCGATTACAATAAGGTATAATAAAATCAAGAACTCACAACCTTGTGAATAATCATATCGGCTTCAAGCACATCACTCCCCATTGAGTACAATTCGAGAATACAAAATTGCCCTGGTTCTCGACTGGTCCGACTAGGCGGATACGGGCTCTTATTCGGAGACAGACTGGACGTCCCGGCTTTAGTACTCTGTCTTGTATCAATATGAATATTTTCTTCTTAAGTCTTTTTGTCGAGCAACTTCTGGGCAGCAGCCCGTTTTCCATTTTCCTCTCTTTCAGACATTTCATCGTACACCTTTGTGCACCACCCAGACCAATGTGTGCATTCGCAATAAAAATAGACCGAGAACCTTCAGAACCACATTTTTGACTCCGTTTCCTTCTCACCCAGCGGACACGGCGCATTAGGGCACTACTCTTCCACCAGTTCAACACCCTCAACAAGAGAGGAATCAGTCGTCTTAATTGGAGAAGGAGGGACCGATAGACGACCAAATACAAGACTAAAAGTATATTCAACACACAAAAATAAGAATCAAATGGGGGCGAATTTGTAATTTTCACGGGCAATTTTCTCAAAGTTAAAGTAATTAAGAAACTTGCAGAAAATAATAATTGGAAACTTGCAACTTATCGAGATATTGAGGCTGATTAAGGCTCTGTGAATCGTTCCGGTGAGCTCCAGAAGCCTGTCCCTTGAGATTGTATAGAGAGAGAGTGAGTGAGGGCAGATGTATGGAGAAATTTTGGGACGCAGAGCAATTTAAATTTGAGGGACTAACTTTTGGATAAATACCCTCAACAACATAGCGTGGTGGTGGGAGACCGGCGGCGTGGTGGATGGCGACCGGCGACGTGGTGGCGGGCGGTGGGCGACGATTCACAGGTTCTGGGTACGGGGAGAGAGAAAGGTAGGTTTGGGTACGGGGAGAGAGAAATGGTAAGATATGATCTGTGTGGCCTCCAATTATTTAATTATTCCAGTCCAATTATTGAATTAAAGTGTTTGATAGCTAGAACATATAAATAATAATACGTTCTGGGATTTTTAATCTACCAGAAGGTATATTATTTATACGTTCTGAAATGTTTTATTATTTATGCCTTCTTTAGACTGTTTAGAAGGTAATTAAATTATACGTTCTAGATTTATGACACATACTAGAACGTATATTACAAAATACCTTCTAAATGTGAACAGTGTCAAAATCTTCAAAACGTACATTTCAGAAGGTACTTAAAATATACGTTCTAGATAGGAAATTCCAGAAGGTACTTAAACTATACGTTCTAGATATGACGCATACTAGAACGTATATTAAAAAATACCTTCTAAATGTTGCCAGTCTCAAAATGTTCAGAACGTACATTTTAAAATACGTTCTAGGATTACGAATTTATTTACAAAAATGCCACAGGACAGACATTCTAGAAGGTAGACGAAATATCCGTTCTAGATCGTCTGTTCTAGAATGTGTTTTCTGTACTAGCTGGAGTTTGCAAACTAGTTGCTCACTCCCACTGGATATGAAGCCCTCTGGCTGCTTTATATATCTCTCTTCCTTAATATTTCCATTAAGGAAGGCAGTCTTCACGTCCATTTGCCATATCTCGTAGTCATAATATGCAGCTATGGCTAACAGAATCCGAATGGACTTAAGCATTACTACTAGTGAAAAGGTTTCCTCATAATCAATGCCTTGCTTCTAAGTATAACCTTTTGCAACCAAACGTGCTTTAAAGGTACTTACCTCTCCATCTGCTCCAAGCTTCCGCTTGTAGACCCATTTGCAGCCAATGGGAACAATTCCATATGGTGGGTCCACCAAGGTCCACACCTTGTTAGAGTACATGGAGTCCATCTTAGACTGCATTGCTTCTTTCCATTCTTTCGAGTCAATGTCAGACATTGCATTTTCATAGATTCTTGGACCACTGTCTAAAAGAAGTCCATCTTCTTTATTCTCTAACAAGAGGTTCATCCTCTCAGGAACCCTTGAAACCCTTATGGATTTTCGAAGAGGTGGTGCTACAGATGGTCCAGCCTCAGCTGGTGTGCTATTTGCGGTAACCTGTGGGATACTTTGTGGTTCTTGAACTTCATCAAGTTCTACAACTCCGCCACCTCTTTCAGAAAGAAACTTTTCTTCAAGGAAAGTGAGCAATAAAATCGAAATCCTTGAAACGATTATAAAAATGAGGGTTCTAGTGTGCCAGAGTCATCTCCACAATCGAGGATTATCAATCCCGATGGTTCTAAATAGACACACTAGAACGATAAAACTCAACCAAAGCTCATGTTACTCTCAACGTCATACAATTAAAAACAAGAACTTAAGCATTTAAAACCTGCAAATTACCAAGCATCACCAACAAGGAAATGAAAGCTTACGAAATTAACGAGAAAAGTCACGAAGTTCAAACGAGAAATTAAACTACGAACTACAAACTATCTATCTAACATCTAAAGTCAAAAAAACTAATATAACATCTGAAATCTAAGAGACTAAAATGAAAATACTAAGAAGTAAAACAAAGACGAAGAACAAACGAGGAAATGACGACTCGAACTTGCTATCTTCGAATCTTCATCCCGAAACATGCGTGTAATCGAAATGGGGCAAGAACCGAGGGGTCTTTGCATTTTATAAACCTTCCCCCGTGTTCCAGCACCTTAAAATGAAGAAAACCACCGGCCTTTTATAGATTTTCCTAAAATAACCGCTCAAACTGCTGGAGCGTCGACGGTGCGTCGATCGACGCGGGCGCAGGCTGCTCGCGTCGACCAGGAAATACATCGATCGATGGAGCTAGGATCAACACAACTGCAAGTGTGAGTCGACCAAGCGTCGACGGTGCGTCGGTCGACGCGGGCGCTGGTTGCAGGCGTTGGCAGCTAGTGTCGGCAGGACTCGGACACTGGGTAACCCAGTGTCAGACTGGTACCCAGTGTCAGCACAGTACATTACTCGTCCAATCTTCGTCGTCTCGAGCTATAACACTAAAATAAAGCAAAATTAGATTCTTTCATATAAAATAAAGTAAAAAAACATTAAACACCAAACGAGATGAAAAACATAAAAAGGAAGAAAAATGATAAAAAGATAAACCTAAACACCCTAAAAGAACACAACATACGATGCAAAAACACATGAAAATCACATACAAATATGTACAAATCACTAAGGAGGGAAGATTTACGCAAGTCTCTGGTTAAAAAAGCTGCGCGAACATATGATAAGATTCAGGAGCGAAGTAACAAATACATACAGGTGGAGGAAGCTGAGGAAGAGCATCGTTTGCGGTTTGGTGTGGACATCGCGGAGACTGGAGGTACTATGTCGAAGAGGTTGGAAATCAGAAGGGGACCTAGGCGGGTAGTACACGGGCTCCTAACTCTGGGTTCCGAGGGGAGAGTAGAGCCTAAATTAGATACAAGAAACTGGAGAGATGAAGATTTCGCGCCTTTGGTCTATCCTCGGTCTAAGGTGTTCACCATCATGGAGCATTTGATACCTAATGAAATAAAGTGGCCGGAAATTCGCACGAAGCTCCCTACTAATCCCAAGTCGGATTTCTTTTGCCTGTTCTATAATAATTATGGTCATTCCACGGAGAAATGCAGACATCTTAAGGAGGAGATTGAAAGACTTATAAAGGCTGGACATTTAAAGGAGGTCGTATATAAAGATAGAGAACCGCGAGAACAAAGGTAGCCATTTCCCCCATCACCTCCAAGGGATCCACCTCAAAATTAGGCCGAGAGACAGACACAACAAGGAAATCAAATACAAGAGGGGCCAAGAAGGAATTAAGGGAGAATAAGCATGATTTTGGGATGGCCAACAAATGGTGATACTAATAGTGAGTGAAAGAAGCACGTCAAATCAGCCCGGCCTGGACCATGGGAGGTCGCCAGTATAAGTAGGCAACCACATAGGGCAGGACCTATCATCTCCTTTGGTTCTAACAAACGATGCGGGCTGCAGGAGGATCATAATGATGCGCTGGTAATGAAGCAGAGATAGCGAGATATGAGGTTGGGAGAATTTTTGTGGACAGTGGGAGTTCTGTTAATATAATATACATAGATTGCCTGGAGCAAATGAAACTGGAGGTGAGAGTGCAACCTGTGAATATGCCAATATACACATATAATGGGGCACAAGTGATTACAGAGAGGGATCTAACACTTTCAGTGGTGTTAGGAAGAGGCGAATTGCAGGCAAAAAAGGATTTGAAAATTTTAATTGTTCATGGGAGATCGGCGTTGTTTCACCCAGAAAACTTGACTATGACTGAAACCAAACTTTTGCCCTGCATAAGCCTGACCTGTACCAAAGAAACACGTCATAAAAGGACCACCGGAGGTTTTCCATTGGAAACCTCTCCGATGCATGAGTCAGAAAAGCGTATGGAGTATTTCGGTGAGCAAGGAAAGGAATGCACAGGAAAAACATACCTCTCTTAGCTTTGAGGCTGGGGTATTTATAGTTTTCCTCAGTGGGGACCCCATCCGGGATCTCAGAAATACTGGTTGCGAATCAAGGGCCGTTACGCAACCAAATTTTGGCAAATGGTTCCACCTGTCCCCTTTTAGGAGGTCAGGATACAAGACCTGTCTTGATCCTGCTCTCTCTAGGTTATCTCATAGGTTAGGGTATCAGACCTGCCTTGATCCTGTTCTTTTAGGATTATTTCGTAGAGAATCCATACCAGGCCAGGGCAATTTCCTGAGCTGTGAGGATCCCTCCTTCAATATCTCTGACCTTTTTCTGAGGAGACCAAGTCAGGCCTTCCCAAGGGCTGGTCTGACCAAGCCTCCTGGCTTTTCCTTAATTATCTCAGCTCAGGTCTACCCCAATCCAGGTCTGACTATTTAGGCCACATCAACTCCTCCCCCCGAAATGGTTGGGGTAGAGCTGTAGAATTTCAGGGCCTTTGGGGAATAAATGAGGTCCCACATGCCAGTCCTGTTTCTCGTACCTGCACGAATCCCTAAAAATCCGCCTGGCAACCTGGCCTAATTATTGGCATTAGTTGTGCCGGTCCATATCCCGAAACGGTTACCATATCTGCACGTCTTTACAAGTACTATACCACTGACAAGTCAGCGGTGTGTGACCTACCCCACAACGGTTGGCGTTCTAGCTCATCGCCTAGGGCACTGTTCATCTGCCCGACATTAAATACGGGGATACCATCAAATCCCGCTTTTTCCTCGATTTCCATATTTTTAAATTATCTCCTTACTTTTATTCCCGTTGTGTTCTCTCTCTTCTTCACTTTTCGTGTTTTCACTTTTTGCAAAATACTCTCGAGCTCCATTTTTCTCTCTAGCAAACCTAGCGAATTCAGGTTTCTCGGCTTTTCCGAACACCTTCAAATACCAGGTACTTTTCCGATTTCCTATTACTTTTTCAATAATTTCAGAGTCATCATCTCCTCCCAATGCTCCTACTGTTATTTCTTCTTCTCCGGCGACGTTGGTTTCCTCATCCTCGTCGTCTTCCCCTCCGGCAGTGGCGGCTTTAGCCTCTTCCTCATCGTCGTCACTAGAATATCCTCCGCCTGTCCCAGATCACCCTAAAAAATTTACCATTATCAGCGTTAGATCCATTGAAGAGATTCGCCATAAATATAAATTCACCGAACAATTCGACCCATGTAGCCCTCCGATGGGTATTCTGGCATGCCAAGCACCGGAAGGCCGCATGACTTTTTATGCCGATCAATTCCAGGAGGGTTTGCGTCTTTCCGTAAACCCTTTGATGCTGGAAATCGCCGCCATGTACAAAATCCATGTTTTTGAGTTTACCCCCAACTCCTTTAGAATTATAGTAGGTTACAACCTGGCCATGCGGTATGCTGGTCTGGACCCTACAGCTCATACCTTCTACCAGCTCTATCAAGCTAAGAGCTCCTACCCTGACTGCTTCTACCTCAGCGCCAGACCCGGAGTTCATTTCTTGTACGAGCTTCCTTCCTCCAACAAAGCCTAGAGGAAGAAATTCTTTTTTGTCTACTGTGATGGGGACTGGGGTTCTGACCCCAAGCCCATCGAGAAGCTGCCTTCTTATTGTCACCTGTCCACGGCAGACATGTCTCCTCGCCTGCAAAAAATCATTTCCACTCTTAATGACAATCCTCTTCACGTAACTCAACTCCTCCTTCCCTTTGGTTTGGACTTTTTGAATGAGCGTCTAGAAACAGGCCCTTTGACCCAGGAGATTGGTAAAATCTCTTTTATCCTGATCTGTCATTGATACTCTATTTTTCATCAGTTTCTTATCATTTTCTCCTTTTCTTTTTCCAGCAAGAATGATGCGCCAAATGATTGCAGCTCGCAAATGAGGAGTGGAGGATACTCCAGAACTAGGGACTCATGAAGTGGGTTCCTCCTCCTCTCCCCAAGTCCAGGGCTCCAATACTCCTCGAGTGCCGAGCTCCAGCCCTTCTCGGTTGCCTCCCCGTCCTACAGAGGCAGTGAGCCCCACTTCTGAGTCCAAGGAGGATGACACCCCCTTGGCCAAGAGGCCCAGAACAGCTCAGGGCTGGCGCACCCCCTCAGTTACGGCGCCAATCACCCGCAGCACCAACCCTTCCGCTAATACTTCAGTTCTGAATTACTCGGAAGATGTAGGGCTTCGGCATGTGCGTGGGCAATGTTCATCTGCAGACTTGCAGGTCCTGGAGAAGATGGGTGACCACGAGCTTCTGGAGTCATGGTGTCAGGATGAGGCTCGGGTAAATTCTTCCTTCTCTCTTTTCTATCTTCTTGTTTATTAATCCCTCCTTTTATAATTAGGCTGAAGCCAAGAGGGCTGTCCTGGCCACTCGGGCCACAAGATCTATGATACAGTTTGACACGATCAAGGAGAACAAGGAGTTGTGCGAGAAGGAGTAGCGTTTTCGGGCTCTGGCTAAGGAGGGAGGGGTTGAGCTGAAAAAGCTAAGGGACGAGCTGGCCGAGGTGAAGAAGGCCAAAGCCAAGGTGGTGGAGATGGCTCGTTCCGAAGCACGAGATGAGGCTCTGGTCGAGGTGAGGAGCCTATCTGATGAAGCCCTGGCGAAAGCCAGAGAAGGATGGGGGACTGAATTTTTAAACTCTGAAAAGGGTTTGAAATTAGTCCAGCTCGCTAGGGAGGAGGCCCTAAAAGCTTTCCTAGGGTCCAAGGAGCTCTACTCATTGCTCGTTCCCGAGGCAATGGGTTACATTTACTTTGCCCTGCATGAGCAGGCCAAGTGGGCCTCATGCCATTCTGGGGTTCCATTTGATCGAGAGCTGCCCCTGGAGACTCCCCCCGAGCCCACCTCTTTCACTTTTGCTCAGGAGCGAGATCGCCTGCATACCAGCGGGGCAGCTAAGTTTGCTGAGAACTGTTAGGATTTGATGGTACCGTCGAGCAGCGGAAAACAAAAATTTTTAAATAAAAGGAATTTGAATCGTATTCAAATTGACGACGGCCCATTTTTAAATCTCAATTAATTGTTGTGAACCCACGGCTAGCTTACACCTGAACCATTGAGGGTCACACCACGTGTTTCCTGATTATTGAAAACGATAGCTAGA